>JAECMU010020766.1:1430-13929 GCA_016106625.1 Dracogyra subfuscus
CACCCAGCTACCAGCACCACCTGGGACCCATCTAGCCTGTGCCCCTGTGTATATGTTCCTTTGTAGAAAACAGAGAAAAATGATAATCCAGAAATACTGTAAATGTTGTCATCACTTCTTTGTGTCTCTTTCCTAGGGATTCTTTGGTAAGGGGAATTTGTCGCGATCTCAGCCAGACTTTAACAGTCGTTTCCGGACCGCTCATGTCCCCGTTCCCGGAACCACTGATACCTTTATCCAGCCGAGGGTGATAAGCCGCAGACTGTAAGAATTGGTTTTATATTTCTTGTGTAGTAGAAGCAGTAGTGTGTGTCTCAGTCTCTTCTCTGTGTGTGTGTGTGTGCCTCTCTCTCTCACACACACTCTCTCGTCTCTGTCTGTCTGTCTGTCTGTCTGTCTCTCTCTCTCTCTCTCTCTCTCTCTCTCTCTCTCTCTCTCTCTCTCTCTCTCTCTCTCTCTCTCTCTCTGGTCTCTGTGTCTGTCTGTCTGTCTCTCTCTCTCTCTTTCTCTCTCTGTCTGTGTGTGTGTCTCTCTTTTTCTATTTCTCACTCCAGCCAGTGTACCACATCTGGTATATCAAAGGCTGTTTTCTTTGTTTTTAACGACGCACTCAACACATTATAATTACGGTTATATCGCGTCAGACATATGGTTACTATGTTATTATTAATTAACAGACTACTGCGAAATCAGTGATTTAAAAATATAAAAAAGTCAATCATTGAACATACAAGTCATTAATATAATAATAACCCAGCAGTTATTAACCAATCATGTTTGTCTAAAAACAAATTAAGTATGAGTCGAGATATGACTGGACCACCAAAACGACCAGAATTTAAAAGTGGGACTGTACTGATGGCTTTCATGACAAATGGATACTTTTTTGATCCACAAAGTACTCAACTCACCTGAAAAACTTATGCGACTTACGTGTGTACACACTCTAACACTAATCTGCTTGATCGAATAAGTAATTACAAGAGCAGTGACCATGTCATTCAGAGGGTATCCGTCGCATGGCTGCTGATTAACAGTTTTGTTTGGGCAGTGATCAAACCGACGCCGACTGCATGCCGGTGTGGACAGAGGTAATTACACCAAAACCGGCTTCTTTGTTCTTAATTTGGCATCCGATATCCGGAATAGAAAAGTTTAGTCATAATAAATTAATGGTCGCTGGTCGAGCGGGCAGCATAGCCCAGTGGTACAGTGCCCGTCTGATGCGCGGTCGGTCTAGGATCGATCCCCGTCAGCTGACCACTGGGTTTTTTCTCGACATAACCATATGTCCGACGCCGATATAACTGTCATTATAATGTGTTGAGTGCGTCGTTAAATATTTAAAAAAATGGTCGCTGGTCGGGACCGATTTCGACAAATGCTGTCCACTGTATGTAATATACATGTAGGTATATGCTGTAGTTTTACTTAGCCAATAACAAGTGACCTTGCAAATGACCAACAGTATATTATATATCATGGATTTATCCTGGCATTCTGTGGGTCCGAAAACAGGCCCATTCCCAAAAGATAGTGAAAATTACAAATGTTTATGCTAAAAATTCCATATATATTAGTAGAATCTATCACCGTTGTACGGCAATTCCAACCCAAGGAGAAAACAAATTTGTGAAGGTCAAGGTTTACTGAAGCCCTTACAAAAACATTTTGTCCCGAGGGTTGGAATTGCCTTATCTATACCTCACAAATATGCTTGATTCTTTTTCTTGCCCATTTAATTACAGTAACCAAACATTGATTTTGTAAGCTACAGTTTGTTTATTGTAGAACGATTCATAAACATTTCACCTACAAACTCCTTTATAAACATACGCAGAAAAATATAGTCCACATTATGCAACGACATAAAAAATATAACAACTTTGGCCTACCAATAAATATGAAGTTGAAAATATTAATTTGTTTAAATATTTTAAAAACAATACTACAACGTTAAATGACAAACAGAATTCTGAAAAACATGAGTTCTGATGTCAGTCCTCATAAAAGAGAGTTTATGACATCACACATGTGTATGTAGAAATCATCTATCCCTTGGGTCTGACAGATTTTCTAGTAATATGCAAAAGCTGGATAACCCTGTCCAGTGGGCAAGAAATATATACTGAGGGACAAAAGAAACACCTGAAATATTTTTATCATTTTAAATAAGAAACAATTATATCACATTTTCCTATGATATGTGTTATCTGAATGAAATAGACATGGCAGTTTTGAATCACAGTAAATAGAGATGGTCCTGACTAGGAAAGATACACACATGGTTTTCGTTACCTTTGTGTTGCACTTGCATTCAACGCTAGTCACCATTTGATTGTTATAATACCATCAAACCAAAAAACACCGAATTACATGTCTGACTAACTGTACAACTATGTCACGTCTTGTTAACGCATCTAGAGAACGGGCAATTGGTATGCTGCAGGCTGGTGTAACGCAGACAGACGTTGCTCGACGATATCATGTTGCAAGGATCACCATTTCCAGGTTATGGCAGCGATATATGACCACTAATTCTACTGCCGACAAACCAAGATCGGGTAGGCCTAGGGTAACCACACCAAGACATGACAGATTCATCCGGTTATGTTTTCTGCATAATCGCTTCGAAACGCCTTCACATACTGCATCTGTGATCCCTGGCCTACGCAGGATATTTCCTAGAACTGTACGTCGTTGTTTGGCTGAAGTAAGCCTACATGCAAGAAGACCATTCCGAGGACCTAGGCTGACTCAACATCACCGCCAACAACGTCTGGAGTGGCAGAATTACAATAAACGGTCACACTGAACTAGTCACTGTCAATGGAATACTAAACGCTCAACGATATCAAGAACAAATCCTGATTCCACACGTGATACCTTTTATGGCAGCCAATGGAGGGATATTTCAGCAGGACAACGCTCGCGCTCACGTCGCAAACATAAACCTAGACTTTCTTTGTCAAAATAACGTTGATGTGTTACCGTAGCCTGCTCTCTCGCCTGACCTCTCCCCAATAAAGCACCTGTGGGACCAGTTAGGCAAGTGAGGAGACGACGTCATCAACCAGAAACGTTGGCGGAACTTTCAAACGCGTTGCGGGAGGAGTGGCAGCGTATCCCCATGGACAGGATCAACCCCCTGATAAGGTCTATGTGTCGCCGATGCCAAGCTGTAATCAACAACAGGGGGTCGTTCACCCGTTATTGAATTGGTGAATTTGAGCTTTTCACATAATGAACTGTGGTGACATCTATAAGCACTGACGTGACAGCGAATAACTTATCTTGTCGTCTCCGACTGAATAAACGATGTTTCTTGCTATATCATTTTGTTTTGTTAAAAGAAAAAATGAAAATTAATAAATATATATCATACTAAACATATGTAACATTTCTTTTGTCTCTCAGTATATATATATATATATATATATATATACACATACATACATCCCTCGAAATTCACAGCGGCAATCGGCAATGCCATCGCAAACTTGATTTGTGACAGCATTTCATTGCCGTCGCAAATCTGTGAGTGGTGAAAAGTCTATAAACTCTCTTAACTCTGTCCAATTACAGATCCCAGAAAAAAGCTTACATTTATCGTGTGTAGCTCAGTTTCCTCAATTAATATATATTGGTTTATTTCAATATAGAAGCTTACAAAAGTAAAGTTGAGATGTTATATTTTAGCATATTATTACAGCAGTGCATCATATGTGAAGAATTTTGACAGCATTAATCTTTTCTTTAAAATTGCCGCTGTGGTGCTGTTGCAAAATTGATTTGCGACGACACATAACTGCCATAGCAAACTTGTCTGAACTTCAAGGGCTGTATATATATATATATATATAATTATTAATTATTAATGAATTAATTATGTATATTGTAAATAATAAATTTAATAGTGGAGTACAGCATTCACAATTGCCTGAATCAATATCCCAAATATGATTTACTTATGCTAATTTTCCCACAGCCAGAAAAGCACATACCCCGGACTTTGACCAGTTGTGGTTCACTGGTTGAAAGGTGAAAATGCTAAATATGATATAGATGCAAATACACTTAATTATGCATTGATTTGTTTCAATTTAAATAAAAAATATGAGTTTATAGTGTGCCTGGACACTGACTAATACATGCATATACTAGTATATCTAATTATATGATGGTGCCGCTATGTGACTTTGGGAGCCAAAGAGTGGTATCTGTTCATGATGTACGATTTTAGTCGATCATAGTCGGGCAAAAAGTTCAAATTGCATTGTTCATAACTGTAGATAGCAGGAGTGAGGTGGGGGGTGAGGAGGAATTTACAGTCAGAGCAAGAGTGATGGATTAGGTCATGTAAAACAACACAGATGGGAGGTCATGTAAAACAACACAGATGGGAGGTCATGTAAAACAACACAGATAGGAGGTCATTATTTGCTAAACAAGTTTCAGAGATGGCTGCACAATTGTAAAACAATGAACAGTAGTTGCTAATAAACTTTCAGTTGACTAGAAATATCACTATCCAGTGTTTCTGCTAGAAAGAATGAATGAATGAATGTTTAACGACACCCCAGCACGAAAAATACATCGACTATTGGGTGTCAAACTATGGTAATACAAATAAATAAAAGTGATGATCAACATCAATATAAAAATTCAAGCTTGAAACAAAAACAGTGTAAAATTAACAACTGTGCAAAAATACAGATACAAATATCACCGAATTTCATTTCACAAAAGCCAACCTCTGCTTGGTAACATGCCGATTTGTACAGATGTGGACTTAACATGGACCCTTCGTGTAACTTGGATTTAACATGGACCCTTCGTGTAACTTGGACTTAACATGGACCCTTCGTGTAACTGTGGATACATATTAGAAAACAATATTCATTTTTTCTTTTAATGTAAAAAGCAGAACAACATGCTCATATACCACTAGTTTCGAGCATGTCCGACCCGGGGCCTGTCTCTGGATAGCCAGGGACTTGCTCCAGGACAGATATGTACAATAGAGACAGATTCTTTGTAATTCCTTACAGCGTTTTCAACCCATAGATTTACAGTTAGTGTTATATGGTCGAAGCACATTAAGCGATGCTAGTAATAATGAAATATTTATTTATGTTCAAATATATATATATTTATTTTTAAACTCATCGTTTTGATTAATAAAAGTAAAGTTTGTGTGATTTAACAATGCCTTTTGATTAATAAAGTATTATTTAAATGACCATAAAAGTCTTCGCCATGAGTAAAATCAAGGCGAGCTGTAGATCACACTCCTTAATTGAGCCAGGCGAGCAATCGCTCTCCTTATTAAATATGTTTGTACAAATGTGCCATGTATTACTATATAATGTTACGTTATCGCTCGCTATTGCGCATACATTTCTGAGACATTTGTTCACAGTCCGATTTTCATACGTAGTTCAGGTGAGTAATTACTTGCGAGTATGTTTTTCTAACTTCAATTTAATAAAACAAATTCATAGCTAAAATTTAAGGCGATCGATACGCCGCTCGTCTTAAACATTTGAGGCGTGTGCGGAGGCGAGCGCGAGCGATCGCTCTCCTTTCATGGCGAAGACTGCATAAGGATTATTTGTAAATGTGATGAAGAATTTAACTGAACATAATGTACTATTTGTGTAATCTTTTGCATAATTGTTTTCTTTCTTTCATTCCTTCACATTATTTTGTATATAATACATTTTCTTGCACTGGTTATCCTTGAATGTAGTTTGTATTTACAGCTATTTAATATACATTTAGGTGGCCATGTATATTGTATAAATATAGAAGAGGGCCTCATAAGTTGTAAAATTTTTGCCCAATTCTTTTGTTCTTTGTACAGTAAAATATGTTTGCAACAACATGTAGGATATGACACATTTATAAAGTTTAAAATTTCCACTGTTAAAATCCATTGACAGACAAGATAAAAATTTAGCATATTTTTATGATTCCACAATTTGCAGTTCACAGATTTTGGGTCAGAAGTATAGGATTATGAGATTATTACACCCTGAATGAGGTACTGTTTAACCTAGACGTCATCACCATCCCTCCCCAACCCACCGTACCACACCTACTAACTCTTACCTGTCAATGCTTGACCTAGTTTTCACCCCAACCCTTCCCCACCTCACCATTTCCATCAATAACCACACCTGTTAAACCCTATATCATCCTGGATGTTATCCCCTACCCCTTTCACACACCCACCATTTTCACCTCTACCACACCAGTTAAATCCTGTACATCATCCAGTTCTTGGGAAAGGTGTGGGAGATGACACTACTAAATTCCAAAACTATATTAACTCTGTATCTTTTTTTCTTTCGACCAACCATTCAAAAATTGCGCCAAAAATTCCTTCATACTGAAATGCGCACCTTTTCTCTTTAGCATAATTAATGCTCCATTCAAAATGCCATAGCCCCACCACCACCAACCCCGCTTGCTACCGATCTTGATCGGACTGCTGGTGCTCCCTTGCATCTGCCAGTGCAGGTGGGTCCTGCTACATCCCCCCCCCCCCCAAACTTTCTGTCTTGGACGAAAGAGGTTGCTTTGCAAGCTCCTGCACCCATGACAGGCGTGCGCTACAACAGCTTGTTCTGAATGTGCACGTTAAACCCTATGACATGACATGACAGTTCTTGACCTAGTTGTCACCCACACCCCTTCCCCATCCTACCCAGCCATTTCCACCACTATACTACTGTCACATCTGTTAAAGGGACATACCCTAGTTTTTAAACACTAAGACATAGTTTTGACTATTAGAGGCGTTTTTTGATAACTGAAATCATACTTTACTTAAATTGTATTGTTTAAAGTATCCATTTCCATACATTCGAAGTGTTTTTGGTCATCCTGATGTTTTTTAATATCACAAAATACATTTCTCATATTTTTTAAAAGACACATGCCTCTGAGAAGTAACACATGGCCCAGTGGTAGAGTGCCCGCCTGATGCGCGGTCGGTCTAGGATCGATCCCCGTCAGCTGACCACTGGGGTTTTTTCTCGACATAACCATATGTCCGACGCCGATATAACCGTAATTAAAATGTGTTGAGTGCATCGTTAAACAAACCAAAAACAAAAACAAAACTGAGAAGTAACAGTTATGTAGTCGAGTTTTATTCTATTTTAGAGGGTATTTCACCATTTCAAAGTCAAAGACTCATGTTTCACTCAATTGTAACTTTATCAAAATGTGTTACAGGTTTGTAAATTAAACTAAACTTAATATTAATTTTCATGAACTGAAACTAGGGTATGTCCCTTTAAACCCTTTTAATTTACATCAGCCAGTGCTTGACCTAGCTAGTAAAACAGGACTTCCCTGTATGTAATAATGTATAAATATTTTCAAACAAACTTCTCATAATAATTACTAAGTGACACCAGTTCTATACACATAATTGCTGAGTGGCATGTGTGTGTGTGAGTGTGTCTGTGTGTGATTTCCAAGCTAATTATAATTTGATGAATCAACTTCCAGCAGTGAATCACAGCATCAAGGCTTGTATGAACTCACAACATTAACCACATGACAATAATAGTCTATTTATAGCTCAGTCAATTCTCTCTTGACAAGGGTGCACAGCACTGCTCAGTGCTGTGTTCAGACAAAAACTGGTGTTGGGGGAAAAACACACACCAGTTTTAATGACATTATTAGGAAACATTTGAAGACAGCATTCTGCTGTGATCAGGTGTTGTGCTCCAGTGATTTTTGAAACGGACCTTAAATATTCAACAGCCAGGTAAAGCTGCTGTTTGTATTGATTTTTTTGTTGCTGGGTTCTCTGTGTGTGTGTGTGTGTGTAAACTGTATGGTCCTACCTTTGTTTTAAATGGGACGGTCTGTGTGTTGTCACAGTTAGGGTCACAGTTTGGAATTTTACATGTTCTGGTGTTCAAGAAGGATTCCTAATTTCCTATCTTCAGAGGAGTGTGTGTGTGTAGGTTGTACACATGTTAGTTGGCAGTGTTTGGGATATATTTCTCCTGATTGTGTCGCGGTCGTCGAATGTTCAGATATTGAGAGTGCAACACCTGGCCTCAGGTATGAATCGTTGATCAGGTTACCGGTAGACTGGAAAAGAGAAATACGGACATCAGAGAATGAAGACCAAGCAAGGTGAAGAAATAAGACGTAGTATCACAGACGTTACGGAATAACAGAGAGAAGTAACAGACGTTACGGAATAAAAGAGAAGTAACAGACATTACGGAATAACAGAGAAATAACAGAGGTTACGGAATAACAGAGAGAAGTAACAGACTTTATGGAATAACAGAGAGAAGTAACATGTTATAGAATAACAAAGGGAAGTAACATACATTGTGGAATAACAGAGAGACGTAACAGACATTACGGAATAACGGAGAGAAGTAACAGACATTACAGAATAACAGAAAAGGAACAGATGTTATGGAATAACAGAAGTAACAGACTAACACAGATGTTGCAGAATAACAGAGAAGTAACAGACATTACAGAATCAGAGAGAAGTAACAGATTAACACAGATGTTACGGAATAACAGAGAGAAGTAACAGATGTTACAGAATAACAGATATAAGAGACTAACACAGATGTTATGTAATAACAGAGAAGTAACAGACATTATTGAATAACAGAATGAAAGAGAAAGACACTGACATTTAAAAAGAGAGATTAACAGAAAAGGAGACACAACTACCACATAATTAATGCTATAGAGAGGGAGAGAGAGAGAGAGAGAAAAGACATTCGTTCGAAGAAAGACAGCAACAGAATAAGATTGTAAAATGACAATAACACGTGCAGTGATTATAACAGACGGCAATACTGCATAATAAAAGGCACTGAGACAGACCAGATGAGTGAGACACACCACAACTTGAAGAGAGACAGTGAGACAACAAAATTTAAAAGAGAATTCAGACAGGCAGTTGTGCAGTAAGAAAGACGGCAGTAAGACATAATAAAAGACACTAGTTGCATGAGAGAGCCACCACAGGAGAGACAATAAAAGGGACATAACATATGCAGTAAGAGACAACACACAGAGAGGGACACAACAGATAGAGAGGGACACAGCAAGAGGCAAACAGCACAGTAAGAGGGACTTTTACAATAAGAGGGACACAGCACAGAAGACGGTAAGAGGGACACAGCACAGTAAGAGGGACACAGCACAGTAAGAGGGACACAGCACAGAAGACAGTAAGAGGGACACAGCACAGAAGACCGTAAGAGGGACACAGCACAGTAAGAGACATTATCACTACTAATAACAGTAAGTGAGGCACAGTAAGAGGGACACAGCACAGTAAGAGGGACACCGCACAGTAAGAGGGACACCGCACAGTAAAAGTGACACATCACAGTAAGAGTGACACCGCACAGTAAGAGTGACACAGCACAGTAAGAGGGACACAGCACAGTAAGCGGGACACAATGTGTGCTTCCGGAGTACGAGATCGACTGACCGAGATGCAGATGAAGCAGAAAGAGCCGGGCAATGTCGCCAAGAAGAAGAAAGGCAAGACATCCGACGGTGAGGAGGACGTACAGAAAGTCTTGGCACGGGTGAGTCGGATAGAGAAATCACTGAAGGACGTCGAGCAGCAGACCATGACGATGGTGAAACTGCAGTGCGACATCCTGAACAACCCGTTCTGCGACAAGAAGCAGGTGCTCCTGTGCGACCGGACCATCGCCGACATCCAGACGAACCTACAGCTGGTGCGAGGCGACGTGCGCAAACTCGAGGACGAGAATCTCCAGAACCAGAATTCCGGTTCGGTGGACTCGGCCGTGGCCCGCGTCAAGGAGCAGCAGGTGAACCGCCTCACCACCGAGCTCGCCAAGGCAACGAACCGGTTCTACAAGGGGCAGGCCGACTACATGGACAAGATGAAGCAGCGCGTCAAGAAACAGCTGGACATCACCGGTTGCCACGGCAACATGACTGAGAGCGAGATCAGCGAGATTCTCGACAACGACTCGTACGCGATCTTCACGCAGAATTTCATATCGGACGTGACGAACGCGGAGACGTCGCTGCGCGAGATCGAGGAACGGCAAAAAGAAATTCTGTCGCTCGAGAAAAGCGTCGTACAAGTCAACGAGTTGTTTAGAGACATGAGCATACTCGTCGCCGAGCAAGGGGAGACGCTAGACTCGATCGAAGCGAACATTGTCGATGCCAGCGAAACCGTAGTCGACGCTAACGTTCAGTTGAAGCGAGCTAACACGTACCAGACGAAAGCGAGACGTTTAAAGTTCTGTATTGCAGGGATTGTTATAGCTGTCATTGTGATTGTCATACTTATTGTCCTTATCTCAGTGTATGGTTAGTAGATTCAAATCAACAGTCACATGTCTGGCATCGGAGTTACTGGTGGGGGAGGGACGTAGCTCAGTGGTACAGTGCACGCTCGAGGTGTGGTCGGTCTGGGATCGATCCCTGTCGGTGGGCCCATTGGGCTATTTCTCGTCACAGCCAGTGCACCACGACTGGTATGTGCTATCCTGTGTGGGATGGTGCATATAAAAGATCCCTTGCTGCTAATCGGAAAGAGTAGCCCATGAAGTGGCGACAGCGGGTTTCCTCTCAAAATCTGTGTGGTCCTTAACCATATGTCTGACGCCATATAACAGTAAATAAAATGTGTTGAGTTACTGAGGATAGAGTCCTTTCGTTTAATATATTTCTTTTATATGCTTGTATTGAGTTAAAAAGTCCAAGCACGTTGTTCAAGGCACACAATTCGGCTGTATGGACAGTCTGTCAGTGATTAGTGAGGGAGAAGTGTAGTGGCTTTTCACCTACCCACCAATGAGACATATAAGACCCACCCTGGGTGGCAGAGTTCAAACTTAATGGTCGATCAATCGACCCAGGCGACTGAAAACCCATAGTAAGGTTGCCCGCCTGGCGACCGATTAAAAAAAAAAAAAAGTTTTTTCATATCATCTGTTGCAATATTGCTGGGGTTTTTTTAGAAAATATTATTTGGGCAAGTGAAAATAGAACCGGGCAAGTGAAAGTGCTGTCACCACTTGCCCAGATGGCAACTAAAAAAAACCTGTTAAGCGCAGACACTGGGGTGGGAGCTGCATGGTGCCAGTACCAGGATGCGAACTCAGTATAGCTACTAGTCAGCCAAGCCATAAGTCTGAGGGCTTAACCACTACACACCACCGAGGCCGGTCTATAGGACTAAGTCGCATAGAACACGTGACATGAAATGTAAAAATTGTGACAATTGTTTAGTTCATGCGTTACTCAATTCATTCCAAGGCTTGCACTTCAGTTTGTGTTAAAGTAAAAAGAAAGGAAATGCTTTATTTAACGACACAATCAACACATTATACGGTTATATGGCATCAGACATATTGGTAAGGACCACACAGATATTGAGGGAGAAAACCCACTTAATGGGTTTTTCTTTGCGATTAGCAGCAAGGGATCTTTTATATGCACCATCATATAGACAGGATAGCACATACCACGGCCTTTGATGTACCAGTCGTGGTGCACTGGCTGTGACGAGAAATAGCCTAATGGGCCCACTGACAGGGATTGATCTCAAAACGACCACTCATCAAGCAAGAGCTTTACCACTGGGCTATACCTCGTCCCCCGTGTCAAAGTAAGAAGCAGTCCTTGCTTTAATTTTAATTTTGCAGCAAATGTTACAAATTGAGAAACAGTTCCAGAAAGTAGTACCGTATATCTTCGCCTATAAGTCTGTTAATAGACAACTAATTACTAACTTGAGATGGACAGAGATAACGCTTTGCTTCTCCAATTTTCATTTTGCAGCAAATGTTACAAATTGAGAAATAGTTCCAGACAGTAGTGTGTTAATAGACAACTAATTACTCTTACAATGTGGTATTTCTAACTTGAGATGGACAGAGGTAACCACTTTTTGATTTATGTTATCACTCGTGAACAAATGAGGAATTCTGAATATACTCTATCTGAAATATTGTCACAAATAAAATGGCAAGCAAAATGTCCTTGTTGTCCAACCGGGTAGGACGTAGCCCAGTGGTAAAGCACTCTCTAGATGCGCGGTCAGTTTGAGATCGATCCCTGTCATTGAGCCCATTATGTTATTTCTCATTCCAGCCAGTGCACCACGACTGGTATATCAAAGGCCGTAGTATGTACTATATCCTGTCTGTGGGATGGTGCATTTAAAAGATCCCTTGCTACTAATGGAGAAAAAAAAATGTAGCGGGTTTCCTATCTATGACTGTCAAAAATGAGCATATGTTTGACATCCAATAGCCAATGATTAATAAATCAATGTGCTCTGTTGGTGTCATTAAACAAGCAAACTTTGTTGTTCAGCCGTGCTTAACTTTACGGCTATCCAATCAGTAATTGAGATGTCACTACAATTTTGTTAAAATTGATTATCAAAAGAATGTAAAGTTAATTTTGAGCCCTGAAAATATGTTTGCATAGC
>JAECMU010020803.1:8665-25805 GCA_016106625.1 Dracogyra subfuscus
CCCCCCCCCCCCCCCCCATTTCTGTAAACGTGGGGGCTCCCCACCAAAACAACAAACCCAACCAACAACAGTAAAACAAACACTGTGAACGATCATTTTATGAGTATTGCCAAAGCAATACATGTCCCAAACCAGCTCAAACCAATGTTCATAACTTCTAAGTTCATGGGGCCAAAACTCAATCATAAATCACTATCAAAGTTAAACTTTATTTGAAACTCTACATAATAAGGCTATACACATAATTTCACTGTGAAAAATCACAAAGTGCATCAGACTGAGACAAAAGAAAGTCCCCTCTGGTTAGACCGACAAAGAACTAAAACAATTAGTTCAGGTTGGTTGGCCACTTTTTTCTCAATTCTTTTCGCAACAAACAAACACACATTTTGCGGTATAAAGAAGAAAAACCTAGTAACAATGTTTTACCCTCAAAATGTCAGTGAAAATAGATAATTTTGAGAGCAAACAATACCATCAAGTACTCCTATTCCTGCTGTAAAGATCACCCTGAAACAGTCTTGCTGCCTATAAAGTCAAAAATGGCTAATAATGTATTTTCTATAACTAAAAAACATTTAAAAACCATGACTATTAAAAATTAATGACATACTAAAGTTTTAATTGATGATAAAACGGTCTTCTCCTTTAACAATTACAATTACTAAAACTTAGTTTTTTAAAAATCGCAATGAACAAAATTTAAATAAAAACATGACCCAGTGCCATATTAAACATTATTTGCTGCCATTTTAAATTCTAGTATTCGGGTGTTGAGTATTGAGACAAACACACACAGACTGACAGATAAAAGAGAGAAATTAATGTTCCATAATCAATATATTTTGAATAAACTATATTTTTGAATACATGTCCATCACCAAAATGCTGCCAGTGAAGTGTACTGAATATATTTCTAATACACGAGTTTATCAACAGTGAATTGTGAAAAACAAAGTTAAGATCACTGTTTATTAGTACAATACTGCTTCTTTAACGCATTCAGGGTGGGATGAGGGGGTAGAGACACTTCACTGCATTCTTATTCATGTGAAAACAATTGCTGAAGAAATGTTCTTAATGTCACTGACCAACACCAGTTTCCACCCTTGAGTGATCCAAATACTGCAGAGATAAATACCAGAATAGTCAACGCTGAACAATGAAAACTTTACATGGATGAAACAACAAAGTCAATACATTATGTTCTGAGAAGTTTAAAAAAGCTAAATGCAAGAACAATGTGTTACAAGTTCCAATTCCTAACAGGACCACTGAATAAAACACAGTGTATTTACAACTGACCCATGTAAAAACACATACACATGTACAATTGTTATCATTATCTAAAAAAAAGAGAAATACAACACATTACATAATGTTGTCAAATTGTTATGTATACCAAATTTATCATGCAGTGTACACCAGTTTGTGAAATTCAAATATAAACACGATGCTGCTTGTCGATATTAAACCTATGGTTTACCAAGCCAACCTGCGTACTGGTACTCGTCTCCCTTTGTGATGAACCAGTACTAGTCTACATGCAATGGATACAACACTAATTACACCGCTGGTGAGACAACCATTTCCTCTTTTCAAAATACAATTTGTAATTAGAAAATAATGTATAAATACAATAAAACGTAAACATGTTTTGTTTTAACTGGTGGGTTTTAAAATGAAAGAAAAAAAATGAAAGGCTCATTGTGGAAACAGGTATGAATGAATAGCTATGATCCTGGATGATTCCCCAAACAAAATGCTATTACACATCATAAACATACATTGAGAAAATGCACCAAATGTGTCGGATATGAAACTTAATGCTAAGATACCATGTCAATCATTTAATAGCAATTCATCAAATGAAATTGTCTTTTCAGTCAGTCGTCGTCGTCTGTCATAGGTATTCAGCTCATGTTGATGAATTGCCCTAAAAGTGTCATCTAAATAAATATACTGGGCTCTCAGTCAAACCCACACTGTGTCCATTCCAAGATTTACAGTTTTATATTTAGTCTATAATGTAGAATCCAGATTCTAATATAAATTGCTTGTAAACAATGTAAAGTTTTGAATTTGTTTAACCATACGAAGAGCACTTTTATCTTCAAACTATTCTGTTCTTTAATGGTTCAAGTTGTTGTTTGAAAAAATGTTGTTTATCGCCTACTTCGAGTTACTCTCTTTGCTGGAGTGGCAACTTTCTTCAACTTGTTTGTTTTCGACATTTGTTTTCCAGAAGTCTTTTTAACCGGACTGACCTGTTTCTTAACAGGGGTCTGTGATTTAGCACTACGACTGCCCCTTTTTGGTTTTCCCACATCTTTACCACTCTGTTTAGCATCAGCTACTATTTTGATGGGAGTTATAGAAAGCAGAGCTTTTCGTTTAGGACTCTTCCTTGAGTCTGATTTCAGTGGAGTTTTCAGCTTTGTGTGTCCTCTAAGTTTGCTCTTCTTAGGAGTTACCTCTTCTAGTACAGTGTCTGCTGGTCTTTTCACAGTTTTAACTGGTGTCTTAGCAGCAGGACTCTTGACAGCCGCAACTCTCTTGGTTCTCGTTTTCACAGGCGATGCTTTGCTAGTGCCTTCTTGTTTCTGATTGTGTTTTGCCTGTGCACCAATATCCAATGTTTTATCAACCTTCGCAACACTCGTTTTACCTCTCCTGCTCTTTGGGGTGGCCGTTTTGATGACAGGTATTTCTTCAGCCTTCGCTGGAGTCTTTCTACCCACTTTACCTCTTGTAGTACGTCCTTTCGGAGTTGCTGCTTTCACTTTAGACAAACTTTCCACAATAGGTGCATCCTGTACTACAACAGATTCCTTAACAGTTGACTTGTTCTTTGACAGATTCTTCTCTGGAGTTCTTCTGGCTTTTACTCCTGGAGATTTCTTAACAGACATTTTACCTCTCTTACCAACTGGCTTTGGTGACATTTTCTCTTCCGCTACTTTAACATCTGCTGTTTTTCCTCTTCTAGTATGTCGTTTTGGTGTGGGAACTTTCTTTTCTGGTAAGAAAATTGATTTGCTTGCAGGGGTCACATTGACAGGTGTTACATGGTCCAGTCCTCGGGTGAGTTTCGGGGTTGAGAGTCTCTTTAGTGGCGATGTGTGAGCTTGTCCTCTTTTCGCCCGTCCTCTAGGTGTTGCTGCCTTTTTCTCAGGTGAGGCATGTTTAGCCACAGATACCTGGGCCATGGGAGCTGGGTGTTTTGAAGGTAGCTTAGTCACAGGAGATTGAGCAGCAAGAGTGGCCTTCCCCCTCCGAACACGTGTTTTCATTACTTTCTCCGTCTCTTCACTGCCACTTCCCTCATCTACAGATATGTCTGATACAGCTTTCACTTTTTTTCCTTTCCGGGTATTGGCTTTCTTTTCTGGTGTCTTAACTTTCATTGGTGTCTTTTTCTTCATTGGTGAAGTGTGTTCCCTTGACAAGGATTTACCTTTCCTTGTGCGTTGGACTTTTGGTGTTGTCATCTTCACAACAGGTTCTTTGCCCTTCAGCTCGTTGTCAGCCATTTTTCCTCTGCGTCCTCTCGACACAGCAGCTTCCGTTAGTTTCACGGGAGATTCACGGACATCTTTAACTCTGGTGCTTGCTTTGCGCACTCTTGATGTCACTTCTTTCACCTTTGGACTTTGAGACTTACGACCTCTTGTTTTCTTCACAGATCTTATGACAGGGCTTATTGAAACAGTGGCTTCGGATATGGCTGCAATTACAAATAAATACATCAGCTAGATACTCCAATACAGCATGTACTTCAATTTAAAGTAAATGGGGTATTTCCAGATACAATTGATCTGTAAAAGCATCTTATTCATTTCTAGTCCGAACTTTGGTAAACATTCCAGATGTTTGATTGTGTGGGTCCCGTGACAACATAATAATAATTATAATTTAATTAGAACAGTTTGTAATAAAAGTAAAACAAGTTATGTTTCCTTCTTTTGTGTTGTTATTATATTACATGCTATAACATGTTTTTAAAGTGCAATTTAAATTTTTATTTTTTATTTTTTTTTAAATGTGTTTCAGTCACGGGCCATTCATAAGTGGTACAGACGGAACAAAATCCTAAGTGCATATCCTGCAGAACCCCTCTCCATAATGTGCACTGGGTAGACCTACCAGAACAACATACTGACACCCTTTGTCGCCCGGTTTGCTAGGGGAGTTTTTGTTTTGTTTTTCAGGACGAGTGGCCGTGCTCACTGTGCACAAATCATCAATGCTCACCTCCAGCAGCACAACATATACTGAATGCCTTGGCCAGCAATGAGCCCAGACCTTCCCCCCATTGAACATGTCTGGGAATTTGTGAGTGTTTAAAAGTCTGTAGGCATTGCTCTCTGAACTCTGTCCAATTACAGATCTCAGAAAAAAGCATAAATTTATTATCATGCATAGCTCAGTTTCCTCAATAAATATTAATTGGTTTATTCTAGTATAGAAGCTTAAGAAAGTAAAGTTGAGATGTTATATTTTAGCATATTATTACAGTGGATCAAATATTAAGAATTTTGACAGCATTAATATTTTCTTTAAAATTGCCATTGTAGTGCTATAATGCATGTTGGCCATAAACACATTTTTTTTTTAATCTGTTAATTTTAGTGTTATTAAAAGTACAGTACATGTATACAGAAGTAGGGGTAGTTGATCTTTAACCATGGCTAGCAGATTTTGAAAATCACTGATCCTATGACTAGCAGATTTTGAAAATCACTGATCCTATGACTAGCAGATTTTGAAAATCACTGATCTCATGACTAGCAGATTTCTAAAATCACTGATCTCATGGCTAGTTGATTTCTAAAATCACTGATCCCATTGCTAGTGGATATTTGAATATTTTTTTTTATTCTTTCTCATATCTATGAATAAAAGGGTTACTTGACAAAATCTCTCAAGCTTTTAGTCACATGCTTGAACAGGGCCAATATAAAGCCTATGTAATAAGTGAGAAGTTGTTACATTTTATACAAGTACTCTTACCAAATGTTACACCAGTTTTCCTTTTCTTTGACACTGGCAATTCAGTGGACTGGTCCATCTGTCGCTTGCTATAAAATATTACAATAAATACATATTTTAATAAACTATAATTTCAGCAACATTTAGCCAACCACTCCTCCATGACTAAAAAAAATCTTATGATACAATTTCTGAACACATTTGAAACAACAAATTGCTGTAAAAATCTAAGTTTTAAAAATTATTTGCCGGTGTTTTTAAAGAAAAATATAATGTTGGGTTTTTTTGTTTGTGTGTGAAGGACTACCCCTTATGAGATGAACTAAGAATCTCATAAATCAAATTATTTACCAATGTTTTTGAAGAGTAGTACCTCAAGGACAACATCCTATGACATGCACTAAGAATGTCATAAATCAAATTATTTACCAATGTTTTTCAAGATTATTACCTTGGTGTTTTTGTTTTCCGCTGTTCCTTCTTCAACGAGACAGCAGTTGGTGTTTTGAAGATGTCATCCAACCCAGATGGAGTAGCAGGGGCTTTCTTCACTCGAGGGGACGCCATCAGCCGCTTCACACCTTCATAACTAACATCCTTGGCGGCAGATTTATTCTTGGGTGTTGCAAAAATCCTCTTCACACCTGTCACATTGATGTCAGAATTTGTTACAGACTTTTTATACAAATTCCTTACGCCAATGAAATTGGGTGTTTTGTTCCCCTTCTTAGCACTGTGGTACAGATTCTTCATACCAACGAAACTGGGTGTCTTGTTTGGCTCCTTTATCTTCCTGTTTGATGACTTTGTCTTCCTGTTTGACGAGAGTGGAGACACAAACATCTCCCCCGGTCCATTTGGGGTGTCTGGAATCTCAGCATACAGAGAATGTGGTGTGGTATCCATACTCAGTCTAGGAGTTGATACAGATGGACTCGATCCTAGTTTCTTCGTGCTACCAAGCCATTTTGGAGTTGTCGTCTTTTTAGGTGATGGTGTTTTAAACATTTCTCTTAATCCATCATAACAGGCTTTACCATGTGATAAGCGAGCCACCTTAAAAAAACAAAAACAGTATTTAATGACGCACTCAATACATTTTATTTATGGTTATGACGTTCGGGCATATTGTTATACGAAGATTTCGTATCGTTCGACTAGAACTCCCAACATGCCTTGCAACGTCTTCTGTCGACATGCCATCATCAAGCATGCCGATTGCCTGTTCGCGTAAATTATTGGGTATTCTTGGCATACTAAAAATGCTACAATGTAAAAAACATTGAAGCGTTTTCGTTCACTTGACAACATTGTCAGTAAGACAAGTAAAACAAATTGACTGAATACTACACGGAACATGTCGAACTATGCATGCACGTGCAAAATTAATTTCACGTTGTCTACAATTAACAGTGCAAAAATAATCTATAAAATTCATGAATCCTGATAATACACAGCTCAAGGCTAATACTACCTATATAATTTCATTACACAATGAATTCTTTAACAAATACTATATACAGGTACAAATTGGAAGTTTCTTTTTTTGTTCAGTATACATTTAGATCTCCAGAAAAATTTATATTTCTTAATAATTACTTAGCTCTCATTAAGTGTATTTTGAGTTAATACTAGATTCAGAACAAATTTTTACAGATTTGATTATCTGCCTTGGATTAAGTTGATAATTTATTTTATCGTTAAAGCCGTATTACATAATGTTACTAGCTTAATAAAATGCTGGATTACAGATTGTAGGAATACATCCAATATACATATTGTATTCATCTGAATTAGAAAATAATGCAAGAAAATAATTGTTCAGATAATTTTGTCATTTAAAAATATATTTTTTTCCAGTAATTAAACCCCAAAAACTCTGTGAAAGATGCATGATAATTCCAGATATCACAACTATTAAAATCTCCAACTACAGTAGGCTATAAATAAAATATAGTCACGAATATTGGTGGCTGGCAATGTTTTTTATGATTCATTATGAAAATCAGCATGGCCGATGGATTTGAAATTCCCACACCTGGTAACTTGAAGACACCCAGCATACAGGATTTCCTCTCAACAGTAATGTACAGGACATTATGTCATTACTTAATACAGGTACAGTCATCTTGGTGTTTCCTTCCTCAGACAGTGCATTATTTTAATACTGATATTCCTTTATGTTCCTGTTAAAGTCTTCATATTATCATAATCTATGGGTCAATTAAGTACATGTGTTTTAATGGAATTCTTTAAAGGGTAGAGGTACTCTATCTTTGTTGTCTCTACATATATACCCGAGTACACACAACCAACTGAAAGAAAATATCTTCAGGACTTTTGTTTAAAATATTTTGTTGTTTCATATGACATATTACCTGTGTACAAAACTGTAATATATATGCCTTTGGAGATGTACATTATATTAGGTTGCACTGTAGAAACAACAGTTTCAGTAAGGTTGTCTGTTTATGTCAGAATACACCAGACCCTGGTTGTCATAAAGACACACAGCTGGACACTTTGAATAATGTATGTTATCAGTATAGGTAGTACTTACTAAACCAAATAACTTCAGGCTGGGTCAAAGTTTGAGGTGCACCCAACTTTTGACAGAGAAGCGAACACCACAAGTCCTATGATTGGTTATAAATGTGAGTGTGTTGGTTGTAAAAAATAAGATTTTTCTTTAACTGGCCCTGCTGGCGACCTTGGTTTTCATGTTAATTTTCAACCCTGTGTAATTTTGATAAGCAATGCTATTTCCTTTAGCTGCTGTTCTGTGCATTTTTATGGATCATTTATTTATATTGGAAGAAATTATCTGATTTGTGTCTAGTTTATATATTTTTTAATGTGAACAGTTTACGTCATTTCCGCCTTTAATGAAAAGACAGGAAATAGTGGAGCTTATTCGATTGTCACCTTCAGTACTCAAGTGCGTGTGTGACATCGGCAATAAATTTGTCGCTTCAGTGACAGTAATAAAAGATTAATTATTTTTATCATTCAGGTCCATAAATTTAATAGCGATGCTACACATAATTAGCGCCAGTGATTTTGGTTCAAATGTGCAATTTACATATGGATCAATTATTCTTTGGAGCAGATGCCATGATTTCAATGTTACAATTTGTGGTCGGGTTTGGTTTAAGTGCGTTGTCGAACTCCGATTCGGGTTTACTCGAACACTGGAGTATGGCAAAATCTAAAATCCGAATCGGGTGTCGTGATTGTGTTGAAAACTATCTCCAGTAGTTTTATATGTGATACATTATTTGTATAATATATATAATTTTTCTAATCAACATAATAATCATGGGAAACGAAATTTCGGTTCCGTGGTTTTGCCGACACGCTACCGGTAACAATCGTTACCGTGAAATCCGACGGCCTGTAATCATAATGAATTTTTAAGTAAAACTGTTTGGTTGAAGTGTATCAGATTTCCTTAATTTCTATATTGTTAATGGATGACATTTATATTTGCTATGCATTTGGAGCCATTACTAGTACTATTACCATATGGATTTTTTAAAAAGATTTTGTATATCTTCCTATTGTTACATCACTTGAAGTATTGGTGTACAAGGATAAGAGTGTAGCCTTTTAGTACTATGTAGGTTTATATTAAAGTGTTTCTTGACAATATACCAAAGACGGTAACGGAATTACAAACCTATGGTAACAGAATTACATATGATTACAGCTATATATTTTACTAATAATATATGAATTTGAAAGTAAATGTGTATGATTATGTTCATTAACATATACTCAGAGAATACGAGTTGATTCCTTGATTACATATATATATGAACAATACAATCTAACTTTTTGTTTGTTTTCGGTAACGGAAAATTACAAACTGATTCTGTTTTCTAATTTCCCCTAAATCTAAAATATATTTGTTTTCATTAAAATGGATTATGAAGTGTAGTACTTTGTTGGTGGTAAAACAAAAACACTAATAAAAAGAATATTACCTTAAATTACATGGCTGCTGTACATAAATTCATAGTGTGTATATTTTTAGTGTGACGGTATCCTCATAAAATAGCTAAAGTCAAACACATCCATTTATTTTACAATATTTCACTTATCAGATTTGGATTCTCCAGACATTTTTACATTAAAAACAATCTTAATATATAAGGAATAACATGATTTGATTTTTTCACTCCATGTCCACATTATTTATTTGGGAGGGATTTCTGGCCTGAGAAAAAAATCCATTCTTTGTGGGTAACTTAATTTTTTTAAATAGGAATTCTAAGATGTCTAAGTGAATTGACTGTCATTTGTGCAATGCTATTTACAGTTGAACTTGAAGTTTGATTTTGTTTGTTTGCCACATGATGTTCATCACTTAGCAAGTGTCCTTAATCCTATTTTTGTCATTAAATATATAATATATAGAGGATAATATATATGTCCAAGACAAATCACTCTCACTTGGGAAATATGATAATTTGTGCACTCATGTCATAAACATTGTCTATTATATTCTGCTAAATTAGTAAATAAAGTCCTGTTAATGTTTACATATTACCAATTTGGCACAGTAATTTTTTTATTTATAGAAATGATGTATAGCCGCAGTGAAGACTGTGGAATGTTGTATTAGCCAATCAGAAAGAGGTGTACTTTTCTTATAGTCTATGGTTAACAACAACGCTAAGAGGATACACAAAGGAAATCATAGGATAAATATGTACCCTGTTATGCTGATCCTCAAAGGTAATATATTGTTCCATAGGATAGTACATTTTAGTTGGTTCTGGTCTGGGGGACTAATGAAATAGTTTCTATTTCGACACCTCTAAAACAGTTTGAACAAGCTTCATAAAATATGACAAATAGGACTATACCAACTGTTAATGAAAGGTGAACACATCTGTATCAGATGACAGTACCATTTTGAAAGCATACCACTCCATTATGAGGCAATGCAACAGACTTACAGTAAATCACACTCTGCTGTGAAGGAACAACTAACTTTTAATAGATCAGATGACAAAATTATTTCATGCCAATCTACTGGCATCAGCAAGAGAAGATACCTTGATGTTAGTTTTGCGACCTTTCTTGGGCAAGGGTTTTGGCGTTTTCACACGTGCTGTCAGCATCCTGCCCACCAACAGTGTTGCAGGAGAGTGCACATGTCCAGTAGTGGGAGCACGCGCCCGTGCGACAGCGCGTGGTGTTTTCACAGCCCTGGCGCCAGCTATGGTCCGTGGAGTCTTTATCGTCTTGACAATGGTCTGTTTAGTAACCTGTAAACATTGAAGTGGTAAGATATATACTGTTGGAAATCAAACAAGGAAACACATAAATAGTAACAGCCAAAATATTGACTACAACCAAAGCTCTCATCCATTTTGATGAAGTTAGCAGTGTTACTGGCTGTCAATCTCACAATACTGACATTCAATGCCACATTTTTTTTTTATACCAACCGAACTATTATAGTGGTAGATAAAATGTGCTCCCTTATTTGTTTCTATCAGCATATCATGATGATGTAGACACTATGGCACTGTGATTAAACTAAGTTCCACCTTGTCTCACAAAATTAAATGATCCTGCCCATGTATATTTCATCTATTTGTGATCAAGGAAAAACAATTAAAATGTGTCACAAAGATTACAATAGCAGAACTAAACTGATAGTGTAAATAATTCAGTGAAAACAATTTAAAATGTTACCACCGGTCACGTTCCCACCTTCACCGCAATCAGATATGGGATTGGGGGATGGGGTTAAATAGAAAATAATAAACAAGTTCCCAGTTATCATCAAATTTATGTCCCGAGTGAAATAATTTTCAGTTGTCACGAGCTTTAGCGAGTGACAAATGAAAATTATTTCACGAGGGACGTAAATTTGATAATAACTGGAACAGAGTTTGTTATTCTATTTATTACCTCAGTTATTTTTTCTCTAAACTTCTTTATTTTCCACGCATATGCACGAAGGCCAACATGTATAGAAACGATGTAGACCACTTTATGCACGATTTTGAAAATTACTATACCGTTGTATTTTAATCACATTCATAGATAATTTAATAAACACAAGTTCTCATTATTCTGCTTTAAAATCTATAATGAATTGCATTAAAATGACATATTGTTATTAATTTAACACCAAAAACAGAGTCATGTAAAGGCAAACTCTTTAAACTACAAAACGTCATTTTGTGTTTGTCAATTCGTGATGACGTCATATTTAGTATCGACAAAGTCATTGGTTTGTAAGCATCAAATTATCCAATAGTATTGTTCGTTAAACCAATGCAGAATATTTCTCACTGAGAAAATATTGAAAATATTTCCCCTGTTATGAGTGACCGCTGGGGTAATAAATATAAATACATTAAAAATAATAAGTTGCAAAATTAGTTTTAAAAAAAGAAGTGAACTATACCTTTTTTACAATCTTAGCAGGCCGCACAGTACGTGTTTTTCTAGCAATCCCTTCAACTGCTACGCCAGACTTCACTATGTCAGACCACAATTTTTTGGACAATTGTGAGGGAGTCTTGCGTGGCATTTTTCTGCTGGAACCATGGCGTGTTGGGGTCTTCTTGGTGATGGAATGTAGCCTGGGTGTATGAATGGCTCTCAAAGCTACCATTTTGTTCACATCTACTGGAGGACTTATTACTTTTTCTACTGAATCAGACATCTTCATCTTCTTTGCACTTGGCATCTGTGGTGTGCTGACTTTTGCCACAGAATGTTTAAGTGATTTTGGTGTTGCAATCTTCCCTTGTTTTGATGACGGTGTGGAAGATATTTTTCCAACCTTGGGAGTTGCTATAGGTGATTTTTCAGCCTTTGCAGTAGACAATGGAGATTTTGCTGCCTTTAAAGATCTTTCAACTTTGGGGGTTTTAGCAGGTGATTTTGTCGTCTTTGCAGTCGATTTGGGAGATTTCCCAACTTTAGTTCTAGCCGGTGATTTTGCAGCCCTTACCGTTGATTTAGGAGATTTTATTGACTTTGGAGTTCTTCCAGGTGATTTTATTCTGAAAGTTACTGCAGATGAAATTGTCTTGGCTGATTTTTTAAGTGATGATGAAATTGCTATATCTCTTGCAGATGATTCAGAATCATTTGTTGGAGTCAGAAGTGTGAAAGTAATTGGCAGCTGTCTCATCTTGGGAGTTCTTGCAGGTGATTTTACAGCCTTAGGGGTTAATGGCGATTTTATCATCTTTGGAGATCTTGCTGGTGATTTTGCCATCTTCGGAGTTCCTATAGGTGATTTTGTCACTTTCGGAGATCTTGCTGGTGATTTTACCATCTTTGGAGATTTTGCCACCTTAGGAGATCTTGCTGGTGATTTTGCCACCTTAGGAGATCTTGCTGGTGATTTTGCCACCTTTGGAGATCTTGCTGGTGATTTTGCCACCTTAGGAGATCTTGCTGGTGATTTTGCCACCTTTGGAGATCTTGCTGGTGATTTTGCCACCTTTGGACTTCCTACAGGTGATTTTGTCACCTTAGGAGTTCCTACAGGTGATTTTGCCACCTTTGGAGTTCCTATAGGTGATTTTGCCACCTTTGGAGTTCCTATAGGTGATTTTGCCACCTTTGGAGTTCCTATAGGTGATTTTGTCATCTTTGGAGATCTTGCCGGTGATTTTGTCATCTTTGGAGATCTTGCCGGTGATTTTGTCATCTTTGGAGATCTTGCCGGTGATTTTGCCATCTTTGGAGATCTTGCCGGTGATTTTGTTATCTTGGGCGTTCTTACAGGTGATTTTGCCACCTTGAGGCTTATTGTAGATATTTTTGTAATGAGAGCAGATGTTTGTAGAGATGAAATAGTGGAATTATCAGCAGGTAATTCAGCTGGTGATTTAGCCATCATAGGAGATCTTGTCGGTGATTTTGCAGTCTTGGGACTTCTTGCCGGCGATTCAGCAGTCTTGGTAGTTCTTGCTGTAGGTGTAGGTGTTTTCGCAGTCTTCGGGGCAGGTGATTTAGAAGACTTGGGTGTTCGCACAGGTGATTTTGCAGTCTTGGGGCTTTTTGTGGCAACAGGTGATCTTGCTGTCCTAGAGGTTATTGATGGTGACTTAGAAGTACTTTTTGGAGATCTGCCAGGCGACTTCAACAGGACTGCTGGTGTTCGTACCATTGATTTCCTGGCAGACATGTTTGGACTGATGGGTGTTGTAGCAGGAGATACTGGAGCAGATGATGCTGGAGTCTTAGCCGGTGATGCCATCCTCTTTGGGCTTGTAGCAGGTGATTTTAATTTGGGTGTTTTGGGGGGTATCGTTGACTTGGCAGTTCCTGAGGTTGATTTAGCCATTGTAATTTTAGGGCTAGGTGATTTGGAATTGGCCTGTGGCATCAGAATTGCTCTGGCTGGGGATTTTGAATCCGACCGTTTTGCCGATCTAGAAATTGGTAAGGAACCTGCCCTGGGAGTTCTTTGTGGCGATTTGGAAGTCGGAATTGGGGAAGCTTTCAGAGCTGTAATCTTTGCTGGTGTTCTGCTACCTTTCGGAGAAGAGCTACGAGATCTGGGTAATTTTGGTGACGACTTTGCCTGTTTTGTAACAGCCTGTGGACTTTCTTCCAATATTGCTGAGTTAACTTTCGCCGCCACTGATCTGCGTTTAGCCGGAGACTGTACGGCAGATTCTTCAATGATAACTGGTTCAGAAGTTCTTGTTGGAGCAGATCCTTTCCTTACGGGCGTGGCTGGGGGTAGCGTTTTGTCAAACTGCTCTGGCGTTAGACTCGGACCAAAAGAAACTCTCTTCCTTTTAGAGTTCGGTAGATCGTAGCTAGTCGCCTTTCTCTTTTTCCCTGACCCGGAAGATGGAGTTCCACCTTTAAAAAAAAATGATAGCATTTACTGAAATATCCATAAAACAAAAAACTAAAAAATGTACTTGTACTTAAAGGTTCTTTCAGAAACTTGTATGTTTTCTAATGTTTTTAGAATTATGCAAGAAGCGTATTGTCGTATTACAAACACCATGATGACAAGAAACACTTGGAAGTACACCTAAGTGGATAACCTAAACAATATAATGCAAGTAAAATAAATTATAACGCAAGCTCATCTGAGTTTTAATCATTAGTCCTAATATACAAATACCACATACAATAAACACACTGATTACAAAGAACAGGTTCAATTTTGTAATCATAATGCAGGAAATGTGAACTATTAAGGACTAGACTTTAGAGTTTATTAATATTATCTAAAAGAAGTTTTATTTAAAATACTGTTATCTGGTATCTATATTACAAATAACAGATCAAAGCAAATGATTTTATATGTATTTCAAACTATATTTGTACTATTTGAAATCATAACAAGAATTCTGCAGACTTAAAGAGACATTCCCCGAGTTTGCTGCATTGTAAGATGTTTCCAACTAATAAAATATTTCTACGATTAAACTTACATATTAAATGTATTTTCTTGTTTAGAATATCAGTGTCTGTATATTCAGTGTGTTTCTGGTCGTCTTACTATTTGTAAGAAGCCCAAACTGGATTTTTTCTTCAAATAATTTTGTACGTAAGAAAAAATATATAATTGAAATTTAACCTAGTACAAATATTAGAATGATCAGAAACACATTTAACATACCACCACTAATATTTTATGCATAAAAATATATCTGATATGTAATTACCATTGTTAAAAAGTCTGTTAGTCTATAATGTCTTACAAATTGCAGCAAACTCAGGAATGTCTCTTTAAATGTCTGGCCTATCATATTAACTTATTCAGTGTCACTGGTAGTTGCATTTATTTCAACCAATGCTAACAAAATTTAATTTAAAAAACCAATCTAAAGTTTTGAAAGTTAGATCGGTTTGTTTAATAACCCCACTAGGGCATTGATTCGCTAATCATCGGCTACTGGATGTCAAACAGTTGGTAATTCTGATTCGTAATCATCAGAGGAAACCTGTTACATATTTCCATTAGCAGCAAACAATCTTTTATATGCACTTTTCTACAAACTACAGCCCTTGACCAGCTGTGGTGCACTGGTTGGAACGAGACTGGTGTTTATTTCTATGTAAGCAGGGCCACTTACAAACGTATGCAGGGAATAATTTGCAGTTTGCTAGTCATTCTAACCAATTTCGCACTATGAATCACTGTTACTGCGAACCAAATAATCTAATTGTTTTAGCGGTAGTAGCAAAATTACCATCATATTTTTTTCACTCTTTCAATTGCCAAAGTTTGGCTTGAATGATGCAATGTTAGAATGTCATATTAAGTATTCAATCAAAATTTCAATGATGTCACGTGTATTCGGTAATTTACTTTCATGAAACAGTAATTATAAGAGGTCCACTGCCATTGGTCGACTGTTCAACACATTATAAATACGGTTATATCGGCGTCGGAACACAGTAAGAAGGCATGGACATAAATGAACACAACTTGTGATTGGCTGAATAAATTATGTAACTGTAAGCAGTCTTGTTTCTGACGTTTTTGAGTTTGAAACTAGTCAAAGATAAATAATTTAGTAGATTATTGTTGTGCTATCAATGCATACTGTGGTTGACATTTAGTTACTCACGGAAATGGGTATAATTCCAGTAAATTTTGTATTTGAAACACGATGTCACTAGTGAGTTTAAACTAATTATTACTGAAAATATACCATGTAATTTTGTTATTAGGTACTTTTTAAAAAACACAAACACGTACTCTATAAGTAATGACCTATAAATGGAATGCTGTAAATGTATTAATTAATGTTAGACGTTTTGTGACTTAAGTTAAAACATTTATATATATATATATATTTTTTTTTTTTTTTTTTTTTTTTTTTTTTTTTTTTTTTTTTTTGGTGGAAATAATACATGTGAATAATACTGGTATTTAAACATTACTGTATCTTTTTCTTGATAGTTTTGGGTAGAAGAGTGTTTATTAAAAAATTTTTTACATTTTAAACATCTGGATAATATACAATAAACATAAACGTTTATTGATTTATTTTTATGTAATGACACCCCAGTATCCTGTTTATTTATTGATTGTTTATTTGTAAGTGAATTGCAAGTTTTTTTGTTTTGTTTTTTGTTAAATACTTTGATGGATTATTATTTTAGATTTCATTAATTTGAGCACAACTGGGTTTTTTTGTGTGTTCTGAGCACTCTTAGTCTTAGATCTTGTTAGTATAGTAATGTTAACAGCTGGTCAAAATGTTGCTGAAATCCATTTCAATTTAAATCAGTCAAATTAAGCTTAATATTTTAGTGGTATTGAGATAAAAATATTTCTGAGGTGAGCATATAACATTGTTTATACTCCATTTGGGCCTGCTTGTTTTGGGCATATATATTTTGGACCCTTCACCTTGACTTTGGTGCAATCAAAAAGTCCCGTCTATATCAAGTTATATAATTCTGAATCATGACCAAAAATAATTGAAACCCTCAAAAACATTTACACAATGTGGTTAGATATGTATTATGATTATGGAGTATTTTGCTGTAAGATCCAGCATTAAGACACAGATGCATGCACACCTGCACACACAAAGTCAAACGAAAATCTGCATACTACAATATTTTCTTATTTATGTATTTTTACATGGTGTATGAGTGTAACAGCTGGTCCTTGTCTACAAGCAAGGCCACTTACAAACATGGTGTATGACAGTGTAATAGCGGGTCCACATCTACAAGCAGGGCCACTTACAAACATGGTGTATGACAGAGTAATAGCAGATCCATATCTACAAGCAGGGCCACTTACAAACGTGGTGTATGACAGAGTAATAGCGAGTCCACGTCTACAAGCAGGGCCACTTACAAACGTGGTGTATGACAGAGTAATAGCGGGTCCACATCTACAAGCAGGGCCACTTACAAACATGGTGTATGACAGTGTAATAGCGGGTCCACGTCTACAAGCAGGGCCACTTACAAACATGGTGTATGACAGAGTAATAGCGGGTCCACATCTACAAGCAGGGCCACTTACAAACGTGGTGTATGACAGAGTAATAGCGGGTCCACATCTACAAGCAGGGCCACTTACAAACATGGTGTATGACAGTGTAATAGCGGGTCCACATCTACAAGCAGGGCCACTTACAAACGTGGTGTATGACAGTGTAATAGTGAGTCC
>JAECMU010020831.1:0-14451 GCA_016106625.1 Dracogyra subfuscus
ACCCGTAACAGTTCAACTGCCCGTGGCCCACAGCTCCGGGACATAGCTTCACTTGAGGGGGGAGTATGTAGCAGTGTAGGTATAAAGTGCTCCTACTGGCAGTAGCTAGTGGGAATTTCCCTATTAGCTCAGTTGGTAGATCACTGGACTCTCGTACTGAGAGTCCATGGTTCGAATCTGCTCAGTGAAGGTTGATATTTTTCTGTTACTTACAGTCTCCATAGTGGCTTATATATAACTTACAGTCTCCACAATGGCTTATATATGACTTACAGTCTCCATAGTGGTTTATATATGACTTACAGTCTCCATAGTGGCTTATATATGACTTACAGTCTCCATAGTGGCTTATATGTGACATACAGTCTCCATAGTGGCTTATATATTACTTACAGTCTCCATAGTGGCTTATATGACTTACATGTAAGTTTAATGGTTTATATGACTTACAGTCTCCAAAGTGGATTATACATGATTTACAGCCTCCATTGTAGCTTATACATGATTTACATTCTCCATATTTAATGACTTCTTTTCATTCTTGTATTGAAAATTTGAGAAATAATTTTGGATATGACATGTCAAATCTCAATAAAGTGGAATGTTTTGTAAAGGAGAGACTAATGAGGAAAAGTTTAAGATAGCTCCTTTACAAATAAATGAGCTTTATAATGAGCTTAAGAACTTAAATGTCAATAAATCATCTGGAGATGACAATTTAGGTCCACGAATACTTAAGTTAGGTGCCTTGGCAATTGCTTCTTTGTTAAAAAATTTTAACAAAATAATAGACAGTGGTATTTATCCACAATGTTTTAAAAATGCTAAAGTTACCCCAATTTTCAAGTCTGGTGACAAAACTGAAGCTACAAATTATAGGCCATTATCTGTATTGCCAACACTGTCCAAATTAATAGAAAAACATATCTATAAACAATTTTATGATTACTTAACAAAATTTGACCTTTTACTCATCTCAATCAGGTTTTAGACCAAAACACTCATGCCAAACAGCACTTATTGATATAACCGATAAATGGTTACATAAAATGAATGAAGGAAATCTAAATGGAGTCATATTCCTTGATTTCAAAAAAGCTTGAATTCTGATTCAAAAGTTAAACATTTATGGCTGTAAAGGGAATTCTCTTAACTTGTTCCAATCATATTTAAGTAACAGGACACAGCAAGTCACTATAGGAATGGCAACATCAGAACCTAAATCCATTATTTATGGTGTTCCACAGGGTTCCATATTAGGACCTCTTCTCTTTATACTGTACATAAATGATCTTCCACTATACACTGAACATTGTATGACAAGTATGTATGCAGATGATTCAACAATGTTCATGTCAAGGAAAAACTGTTACTCCAAATTCAAGATAAACTACAACAAGATCTGAATAGTGTAGAAAAATGGTGTTCCTATAATAAAATGTTCATAAACACAACAATTACCAAATATATGACTATAGGAACAAGACAAAAAGTTACAATCCAAAATGATATTTCTCTTATAATAAATTCAGAATGTCTGCAACACACAGATTGTGAAAAACTTTTAGGAATTAAAGTTGATAATAATTTAAAATGGACAAATCAGGTTAAACAAGTGTGTTCCTTGATCTCTAAACGTCTGTATCTTCTATCGAAAATTATTAGGTATTTAAATTTAGATGCAAGAAAACTTGTTTACAGTGGGTATATTTTACCACTCATTGATTACTGCTGTTTAATTTGAGGAAACTGTAATCAGGATGGTTTAGAATGTTTACATAAACTGCAAAAGAGAGCTGCAAGGATGATATTAGAAGTAGATCCTATTATTCCATCTGCCCCACTATTTAAACAGTTAAAATGGATGACAATGGACACACGAATCCACTATCACAAATGTTTACAAATTTATAAATGTCTATATAATGAAGCCCCAAACTATCTTTCAAACTTATTAATATATGTTGGAGAAAACAATCCCTACAACCTTTGAAATGTAGAGGATAGAAATCTATTAATTCCAAAACCTAAAATGTCTTTATTTAAACATGCTTTCAGTTACTCTGGATCATCGTCAAATACTGCTGTTTTTAAATATAGACTCAAGAAATATTTTCTAAAATGATTTACAGTCTCCATAATGGTTCATATCAGTTACAGTTTCCATAGTGGCTTATACTGTAGATCAAGAAAGTTTTGCGAGCAACAAAGTTTTGCGAAAACTGCGAATGACTTGTGATCGCAAAACTTTATCCACGCATTAATTTGATGATTTTGTTTCAAGTAAAAATTCAACAACAAAATTTTAAAAAAAAACATCAATTTATTTAACATAAAAATAACAGTGGAAGGAAACTCACAAAATCAAAATGTATTGTTCTTGTAATCCATAACAGTTTATCGCATGACTGAAAGGAAACCCGACAACTGCCACCCACGAGTGACGGTTTCTTTGTCCTTTGATAATAGGTCGATGCAGGACACAATCCACCGGGCGTGAATAGGTTTGATGACACTGATTGGTAGATCAACCGGCTTTTCGGTTTTTTCTTTCAAGTTGTCAGCTACAATGTCAGCATACCATGCAGTAAACTTGCTCTTCATTGCAGTTTTGAAATCACCATTAACCGATAGGTCCATGGGTTGGAGCTCACCAGTGCAGCCGGCCGGAACAACCCAAGCCTGCACACCAAGTGTAATAATTCTAACACTTTTGTTATTTGCCTACTTTGACTTTCTGCAACATGCGCTATTTCCGGTTTAAGTGTCAACAGAGGAGTCTATTGTGTTTATAGTAATCGCAAGCATGTCTTCAATGAAATCCAATTAGTTATTGTTCCCAGTAGTGGATATTGTTTTAGCGTTTTAAGATAAAAGCAGGAATTGTGAGTGCGGTGGACCTTATCGGTGATCAACAGTGACCGGAACAAATCATTAGTCCCGGTGTATTGTCAATGTGCGTTTCTTTATTCATTTGTCGTTCTCAGTTCCTTGTAACAAGTAAATTGTACGCTGCTATTTTAGAAGATAATAAAATATTTATGTGTCTACGTCTAAAATCGCAAAACTTTTTTTTAAGCTCTAGCTTACATCGCAATACTTTCTATACGCAGTTTTAGCTGCTGTTGGTCTCTCGCAATACTTTCATGACGCAATACATAATTGATCTACAGTATATGACTTACAATCTCCGTAGTGGAGACTGTATGTCACATATAAGCCACTATGGAAACTGTAAGTCATAGATAAGCCACTATGAAGACTGTAAGACAATGGAACTTACTATCTCCATAATGCTTGTCACCAGGATCCTTGCCCACCTATCTTTGTCTCTGAGTCGCTACACCATCGCTGGGACTTGATGAGAGGAATTATACACCCTAGCATACATGCATGTAATCTAGCCATACCATTATGAAAATCCACGTTGTACATAGAATACTGTATCGAAATCATTGTACAATACTACATACAACTTACTATCTCCATAATGCTCGTCACCAGGATTCTTGGCCACCCATCCTTGTCTCTGAGTTTCCACACCATCACTGGGACTTGATGGGAGAAATTCTCTGGTGGAGTCTTCACTGAGGACAATTGGTCTGATAGTGTCGATGTACAGTTTGATGTAGTCATTGTAGTATCGAGTGTAATTTACTTTAGTATTAAACCTGTAAAAAGTATAATAGCAGGCCTGTAGGAATGGTATTTGAAGTTGGTTGTGGAGGCACAAGCTATTTATGGGGTAAGGTATAGATGAGAAAGAAGAAAGAAATGTTTTATTCAACAACACACTCAACACATTCTATTTACGGTTATATGGCATCAGACATATGGTTAAGGACCACACAGATATTGAGAGAGGAAACCCGCTGTCACTACTTCATGGGCTATTCTTTCAGATTAGCAGCAAGGGATCTTTTATATGAAACATCCCACAGACAGGATAGCACATATCATGGCCTTTGATATACCAGTCGTGGTGCACTGGCTGTGACGAGAAATAGCCCAATGGGCCCACCGATAGGGATCGATCTCAGAGGTATAGATGAATATACTTACTGTAACAACTAGTGTACTTGATTTTGCAATGAAAACGAACAGTGTGAGTGTACATATAGTGTAGTCATTGTAATTGTGTGTATCTGATGTTATTAATGACTATATACATACAGAACTTCACAAACATAGTTTTCGCATCCTATTTATTGCACAAGTTTATTTTGTACATGAGACCGCATAGCAGTCGAGTGGTATATTCTTGTGCAAAATGACTGAGTGCAATATAAATAGGAAGAAAAAACTATGTATGTGAAGGTATTTATTATATACTTTCAGTTTTTAATTTAGCGTCATAACAACTCTTTCTTAAATCAATGATTAATATACTCCCTTCATGGATTTACAGAACGTTAAGAATCATACTCTGCAGCAGCCTTGTGTAATGTTTCAAATACGATGTGACTTAATTTGTAAATCATATATGACATCAGTAACTACCTGTAAAAGGTGTTAATTGCATTAAGGGGAATTCCCCATTTAAAAGTCCCGGTCCATATCGCACATACATGTATGTACGATACAAAATAAATTTATCACATGGTTTGTAAATGTCTTTATCACTATAGAAAACTTTAATATAGGCATGTAATAAATAGAGGATTCATCATGAGTATTTTTTAATATGGAAAATATCAACAGAGTCTACGTTAATCAGTATTTGTCGTGGCTCTGCCTCGACAAATACCGATTAACTAGACGGGTTTGATATGTTACATATTAAAAAACACGAGTAGCAGATTTTATAAGCTGGTAGACTGGCTACCACCGAAAAAAGTTAAGATCAAAGTCTGTACATGTGTGTATATGAATACATGAAACAGTATCAGAGCAAGTTTACATCAAATTTAAACACAATCATTAAATTATTCTCGCACTGCAAACATTTAGAAAACAGCCTAACTATGATGTAACTTGGCTGCAACTGGTTTAAATAATAAATACTGAACACCATTCACATCGTAACTTTAATATTATATTTTATGTCTTAATAAAGTTACCAATTTTCCCGAAGAGCTTTTTCGTTCTCATTGCTTCCAGCCCAGACTATGATTGAAGGGCGATGTTTTAAGCGGCGAATCTGAAGTATAGAAAACAGTTTGAGCATTTTGAGTGTAAATCTTGAGAAGACATTCTTTGTTTTTTTGTATTCAACATGTCCATACACCTGCAATATATGTATATGCATCAACTAGGTAAGCACTTCACATCCCCCTCTCACACACACTAACCAACAGAAGAAAATAAAAATAAAAGTAAAAAAAGGAGGTCTGTCTAGAACAGCTAGTGTATACACAAGGTTCGAATGGGCAAATCAAGACACAAATGTCTTTAATCAATCGATTAAGGATTGTCTGTTATTTCTTTCACATAACACTCATTAAAAGAAAGAAAGAAATGCTTTATTTAACGACACACTCAACACATTTTATTTACAATTTCAAAGTGGTTAAGGACCACACAGATTTTAAGAGGAAACCTGTTGTCGCCACTTCATGGGCTACTCTTCCCGACTGGCAGCAATTAAGGGATCTTTTATTTGCGCTTTCCACAGGCAGGTTAGTACAAACCATGACCTTTGTTGAACCAGTTATGGATCACTGGTCGGTGCAAGTGGTTTACACCTACCCATCAAGCCTTGCGAAACACTCACTCAAAAATCCCATGCCTCGACTGGGACCCGAACCCAGTACGTACCAGCCAGTAGACCGATGGCCTAACCACGACGCCACTGAGGTTGGTATATCACTCATTAAGACAAAGTACTAATATAAAGTGAGGTCATTATAGATATGACGTTCCCTGACATTATTTTTTTTTATGTTCAAGAAATTAACAAATTTGTGTTTCTATGGCCTGGACAAATGGGACAAACCATTGGGTTTTTTTTTTTTTTTTTACTGAAATTTAATGGGCAAGAAAAAGAATCAATCACCATTGTGAGGTATAGATAAGGCAATCCCAACCCTTGCATTGGACCAAAATGTTTTTGTAAGGGCCTCAGTAAACCTTAAAAAAAAAAGTTTTTCCTATGGGTTGAAATTGCCTTATCTACATGTATACCTCACAATGGCGATACATTCTATTAATATACAACTCCCAAAATGGTAAAATATATCCAGATCCCTGCCTACTGGAAAGCTCTCCACCAACTACAGAGCTGAACAGATTGCCCTATTGGAAGCTGTCAACATCTGTAGTACCCTCGCAGGACTAGACACACATCTTGTCTTCCTAACTGATTGCAGGTCTGTACTGGAAACTGTCATGTCACCAGCAAAAAACCAACACAAGTGGCACACTACAGAGAGCACTCTCCGAGCTCTCACAGACAAGAACCACAGCACTCTAGTGGATACCATTCCACTGTGATATCCGTGGAAGAAGCCAACAGACTGTCCAAGGCTGGAAGTAAAAAGCAGCAATTCTGGCACCCCATCTCCTACCCAGAAGCAAAAACACTCATCGAACACAAGCTTTAACAAGAATGGTGTCACCAACCAACATAACATCACCGGAGAGGACACAAGACTTTTGGATCTGGAGAGTGATGGCAATTGTCGCCTACTGTCCCATATGCATGGCCTCAAAATTTCATGATCTATGGGATGTCCCTGTGGCACAGGATGACAAGATCCAGAGCACAAAGTACAAGACTATCCTACATACACCACCGAGAGAACACGTTTTTGGCCAATACTGATGTACTTTAGAGACAAGCTATGGGGAACCAAATGTGAACTGGTCAACAGCACAGTTCATCAGGAACATACAAATCCTGATCTAAATTAACCAACAGTGTTTGAATGCAGAAAAAGAAGAATTACATCTGTAATAAACAATATTAAAAAAAGACGTTCACAACAAGTTGAGTATTGTATTTTGTTTGTTCTACATACTACTTCTAGAAGGAAAATTGTAGTTATTGATGCAAGCTTGTCATGCAGTGTAATATAATTATTATTACCTGGTATTTCACTTCCTGTTTTACCGATTTCAGAAAAGGTTCATCAATAGGATACATGGCAACACTAAACATCAAGTCTTGCCAGATCATGATGCCAAGTTCATCTGTTAAGTCGTAGAAATCCTCAGACTCATACACCTGATTTTAAAAAAAAAAAAAAAAAAAAAAAAAAAAAAAGGGGAACTTGATAACAAAATAACAGACAAAACAAAATAACATGGGTACCATAATTCATTAAAACACTATTAGTTGCTCATCATTTATCATAATTTGTTAGCATTTGATGACAGTTGATAATTTGTTAGAGATTATATTACATTTAATGACAGTTGATAATTTGTTAGAGATTATATTACATTTGATGAAAGTTGATAATTTGTTAGAGATTATATTAAATTTAATGACAGTTGATAATTTGTTAGAGATTATATTACATTTGATGACAGTTGATAATTTGTTAGAGATTATATTACATTTGATGACAGTTGATAATTTATTAGAGATTATATTACATTTGATGACAGTTGATAATTTATTAGAGATTATATTACATTTGATGACAGTTGATAATTTGTTACAGATTATATTACATTTGATGACAGTTGTCAGTTAAAAGACATACAAAAGCACTCAGCCTTTACATAAAGATTAAACTTACTATTCAAAGCGATAGTTGATTAATTAACCATCAGATATTGAATGTCAAACATTTGGAAATGCTGACAAATGTCTTGAGAGGAAACCCGCTACTTTTTTTTCCATTAGTAACAAAGGATCTTTTATATGGACAACCTAGCCTTTGGTATAATCAGTTGTGGGGCACAGGATGAGATGACAAAACCCAATGGATGTGCTCTACCGACTGAGCTAAACACCTGCTCTCAAACATTTAATTCACAAGTACATAAACATACGAGACAGGGCAATAGGGGAAGCAACTGCCTCCTTCAGATCTGGAGCTAAAAAATAAAATTTGGCCCCAAAAATAGAGATATTTATGCAAAATGAGTTTGCCTAACACCTTTTCACCATATATTTCCATCATGCATTCTACCCACGTTATTTGTAATCCATGTAAAAATGTGTAGTGATTTGTTTGCAACCCTATAAAGCTGTCTGGCAGTAATACTAAAAATTTATAAATGTTATCCAGATTCAGCATTTTATTTAAATTCGGGCAAAAATCAGCCTGACCCCCCTACAAAAACTAAATGGGATCCTAGGCACAAGTTTAATGATTATAATAATTAAAACATGTAATTATTTATATCTAAGCTATCACCACTGACCCCGCCACCCCAGACTCTCATGGAATTAATGTGGACTTCTGCTGCTGACGTAAGCAGACGGCGTAGCCTCTTTTTGGTAATGGTTTCCTGGAAACTGTCAGCAGGGATCCAGTTACTTCCCTTGAAAAACACAGGCACTCCATTTATTTTGAAGTAAAATGTCAAACCTGATAAAACAAAATGAAAATACAAAAGAAGTAACATTTCAGTTTTAAAAATTTTTTCACTCTACATGTGTATAGTACAATGTATATATAGCAGATTATTCAAAGACATCCTAATACATGTATTTTTATAATACAGGAAAACAACAGAGTTAATACCAAGATCTTCAAAGAAAGGAAGGAAATGTTTTATTTAACGACACACTCAGCACATTTTATTTATGGCTATATGGCATCAGACATATGGTTAAGGACCACACAGATATTAAGACAGGAAACCAGCTGTCACCACTTCATGGGCTACTCTTTTTAATTAACAGCTTGGGATCTTTTATATGCACCATCCCACTGACAGGGTAGTACATACCATAGCCTTTGATATAACATGGTGCACTGGCTGGAACAAGAAATAGACCAATGGGGCCCACTGATGGGTATCGATCCCAGACTGACCGTGCATCGAGCTAGCGCTTTACCACTAGGCTACGTCCCACCCCATATCATCTTTAAATACTGATCCCCAATATTAACGTTAGCAGTGATTTTCCTGAGCAATAAAGATAACAAAGTGTGTATTTTCTTCGAGACCAATATCTACAGGTGTCATACAGTGTAATAGCGAAATTCATGTCCACCTTTTCATTGTTCCTTTATTGTGGGTTCTTTGGGCTTTCTTGTTAACCAAATATGGTATTTTTGTCACGGAGAAGAGAGTACATGTAGGTACACACCCCATGCAACCAACTACCTCTAGACATATTAACAGTATATACTATCCTGTCTGCAAGAACGTGCACACAGAAGATGTTTTGTTGCTAATCAATTGGGTTACCAATTGAGACATAAGCGATTTCTACTCCAGCAGTGACATATTAACCTCTATATTGAACAACCCTTTGATACAACAACAGAAATATATCATTATCTTCACCATCACCACCATGTTAATTAAAGATGAATGTGGGTTACAAAAAAAGTAATTTAAAAATCAGGACATTTTAATATTGGTGGTCGGGTTATGGTTGGGACAATGGTCTAAAATGGAGGCCTATCATTCAAAATGGATGTAAAGCACCAACAGAAACCATACCACATATTTTGGATAGAAACTCTGGAAAATGTCTGACAAACAGTGGAAAACTCAAAAACACTATACAGAGCATTAAAACAAATTGAAGTTTAAGACAAATCCAAACATTTTTCAATGCTGTTCATCACTTCAAACATCATCATCATCATTACCACCATCACCATTATCATCACCACTACCACCACTGCCATCTTCATCACCTTAATAGCATTACCACCATCACCATTGCTTACTATATATATACATGTAAGCACAGATATGACAATTCTATTCATCACCATCATCATCACCACCATGATATCATCATCACCATCATCACAATCATCTCCATCATTGTCATCATCATCACCATCATCATCATCATTACCATCACCACCTTGATATCATCATCATCACAATCATCTCCATCACTGTCACCATCATCACCATCATCATCATCATCATCACCACCATCATCGTCACCACCACCATCATCATCACCATCATCATCACCACCATCATCATCACCACCACCATCATCATCATTACCACCATCATCACCACCATCATCATCATCACCACCACAATCATCATCACCACCATCATCACCATCATCATCATCATCACCATCATCATCATCAGTACAATGATGATGATCATCACCTTTACTTGGATCCTTGGAAGACACAGGCGGTTGAACAAGCTCAGAGCTTCAAGAATTTTTATAAAATCCACTAGCCATGGGATCAGTGACTTCTTTTTTACATTTCCTAGCCATGATTAAACATTCACTACCCCTTCTTTACTTTAAGTTAATACAATTTTACTAAATAATAGTAATAATCAGATATGTCACCTAAAGAGGGAGATAGAGTTTAAAACAATAACATTGGGGGCTTGGGGTGAGGGCAGGATATTTATATTTACAAAAGAGACTTGACTGCAACATTTGACCAACACAAATTCAATAGCCGTCGGGCATGGCAATAGTAATTATTTACTACCCCAACATTGAATATCACTAGCCATGGGAGTAGGGCTACCATAATCTAGAAGCCCTGAAGCTTTACTGGTCGAAAGTCAGTTCTGTATAGAAAATTAATATGAAAACAAACATTACCATTAAAAAGAGAGACACACCTTTACTAGCATTTGTAGAAGACACAGGCTGCTGCACTAGTTCCACTGTTCGAAAACCAATTCTGACCATTTTATATGACTCTTCAGCTCCATTATTACTGGTAAAGTTGACTGCCAGATTGTACAGGCTTTGATTTCCATAGCCGTTTGGCCACCATTCATTTATGATGATGTTCTAATGAGAAAGATAATGTATTAAAAGTTTGTACAGTAAGGTACATTTATAACAAACATGCTTAGAACAAACTACTAAATAGAACGAACTGGCCGTAAAGTCCTGTTTTATATCCCTATACATTAATAACAAAAAAAGAAAGAAAGAAAAAAATGTTTTATTTAACAACGCACTCAACACATTTATTTACAGTTATATGGCATCAGACATAATATTATTATGGTTAAGGACCTCACAGATTTTGAGAGGAAACCCACTGTTGCCACTTCATGGGGTACTCTTATGTCGATTAGCAGCAAGGGATCTTTTATTTACACTTCCCACAGGCTTGATAGCACAAACCATGGCCTTTGTTGAACCAGTTATGGATCACTGGTCGGCGCAAGTGGATTACACCTACCCATTGAGCCTTGTGGAGCACTCACTCCGGGTTTGGAGTCAGTATCTGGATTAAAAATCCCATGCCTTGACTGGGATCCGAACCCAGTACCTATCAGCCTGTAGACCGATGGCTAACCACGATGCCACGAGGCCAGTCACATTAATAACAATGCACAGCTTGTACAATGAACCACTGCAATAACAAACTACAAATGTAGCTATCATGGTTCCTGCTGGTTCTTCACAAGAGTTCTTTACTGTATTTCTATAAATTATTGAAAATATTAACCTTATTAATTTGACTATATTTTCAGTAGATTGGGAGGTAAATATATTCTATTAAGCTAACCAACATATAGTTTCTATTTTGGAGCTCATTTTGCTACATCATGCAACTGAAGTGCTATTTCACCTGCAACCAATCACTCTGAAAAACCCACAGAATATTTCAATACGTTTTCCTTAAATAACAAAAAAGTGTATTTTACTTTTAAACAATAGACATCTTAGCTAAAGTTTGTTTTGTGTAACAACACCACTAGAGCACATTGTTTTATTAATCCTCAGCTACTGGATATCAAAGACACTTTATAACTTGTATGCAGAATTATAAAACAACTGTATTGTAGAATTTACAATTTATACAATATATATTTTCACATGGGTATTGTCAAAAAACATTTAAAGTTAAAGTTAAAGTTTATCTGAAAATAAAACATTAAGTAGATTTTTTATAAATGTCTAGACATGCATTTAAAATACAGTAGAATCTCGTTGGCTCAAACACCCTCGGTGCTCGAGAAAGAGTTCGACCCATCGGGTAGTTCGACCTAAGCATTCGGTCAACATCGGATATTTCCATGATGTCAGTTTGAAAGTTGAAAAAAGATGCAGGTTATGTATTAAAAGTAAGAGTAGCAAAATAGAATAAATAATAATAATAAAATTGAATACCCCTCTTTAATAGCATCAGCCTTTTTTACACACCCAGAATGTGTTCTTGGGAATATTAAACATTTTTGCAATTTCCGTTTTTGATTTGATTCCCTTTTCTACCTCCATAATAGCCTTATATATAGCAAAACGTTTGAGTGAAAATATTTATTAGAAATTATTGAATGAAGTTGAGGCCCCTGCATGCACTGATGTGATTACAGTTGATTAAGTCACCCATTAGTTCAAACGATTAAAACAGGGTGTCGATGCCCGTAAGTCTACAAAGTCTTCTTGCAATGTGTTTAAAGTTAATCTCTAAGCCGAGGCCCTTGGGTGTGCTAATTGTTTGATTGGCATGACGATGCAAGCTACTTAATCTAACAGTTACTGTCATACTAGATGTACTTGAAAGATCACTGCACATAGCCTCTTAACAAACAACGCGGCAAGTATTGTAAAGAAAAGATTGTAGGCCCTATGTCTATTGTTATGATTCCCCGATTCATCTCTAGTTCGTTCCGCCTACATAATCAGTTAGAAGGTTGTAATAACCAGCTGCACATGCGCAGCAATTAGTCATCTCATGGACCATTGTTTTTCAGCTGCATGTTTTTTAATACCTTACATATCAGCGGTTCGAGAGAAATGTAACTAATTACACTGACGGGACCGATAATGTAGTTCGAGGTAAGGCTTGTAGTCGACCCTGGACATGTTCGAACCATCAGTAGTTGGTATAATGGTTTACCGAACCAAAATCTCGGGACTTCATTCTTGGTTCGAGCGTTGCAGTGTGTTCCACCCTTCCGAGGTCGAGCCAACGAGATTCTACTGTACAATGTACATGTATTTCTTATTTTCTAAAGTCTATACGAAAACACCAATGATTATATTCCTAACAAACAACCATGACAAATCATTTTGAAATACCGGTATTTAGTCAGTGAAACAAACAGATGTTTACAGAAGAACTGGTAACTGGCCTTGGTGGTGTCATGGTTAAGCCATTGGACATAAGGCTGGTAGGTACTGGGGCCACAGCCTGGTACCGGATCCCAATGGGCAGGTGTAAGACCACTAAATCGACTTCTCTCTTACTAACCACTAACAGCTAACCACTGACCCAGAGAGTTTAACGACTTAATGGGTAGGCTAGGTGTAAGGCCACTACACTGACTTCTCTCTTACTAACCACTAACAGCTAACCACTGACTCAGAGAGTTTAACGACTTGATGGGTAGGTGTAAGGCCACTACACCGACTTCTCTCTTACTAACCACTAACAGCTAACCACTGACTCAGAGAGTTNNNAAACCAGCTAACCACTGACCCAGAGAATTTAACGACTTAATGGGTAGGTGTACGGCCACTACATCGACTTCTCTCTCACTAACCACTAACAACTAACCACTGACCCAGAGAGTTTAACGACTTAATGGGTAGGTGTAAGGCCACTACACCGACTTCTCTCTCACTAACCAATAACCCACTTTCCTGGACAGATAGCCCAGATAGTTGAAATGTGTGTCCAGGACAGCGTACTAGAACCTTATATGGATATCAGAACAAAAATAAGTTGAACTGAAAGAACGAAGAACCTGTAAAGTTATGGATAAACTAAGTAGGTACAACATGTGAGACTAATTATCACCAACGTACCGATGGAATCTGTAGAACAAAGCTGAAAACATTGACATCTTTTGTTACGGTGATTTGCTGAGATTTGCTCACACCTGTCCCATCCAGCTGACCAACCAAATTGCCAAGGATCTGTCCTTGTGAAATGACGTCAAAATATGCAGTGATGTTCACACTCCAGGTCTGACCAGCTTTAATGAAAAAAAAAAAAAAAAAAAAAAACGTATACATATACATGCAGATACATATGCATATTGTAAAATAAAATTGTAACAATGGTTACCTGTTATTTCATGTTTTGAAAGAATTCACAAAAATATATTCTGATATATGCATTTCTTAAATTTTATCTTATGTTTCCAGATTAAATAATTTTACAATCAAGGTTGTAACATGTAAATGTCGACTGATGCCAAAAACAAAAGTTAATATATTGAATCCAGACATCAAAAATTAGTCTTGAGTCTAAACATTTATAATACATTTTATCAACAATTTTTAAACTGTGCTTACTGCTTGTACAGAAGTTTTAAAAACTTGTTTCCATGTCTTTCTTACCTTTGTGGACTGTAGCAGAAATGTCTTTGATAACAGCAGAGTTAAAACCCTCGATATAGACATTCTTCCTGCAA
>JAECMU010020851.1:1422-11756 GCA_016106625.1 Dracogyra subfuscus
GTGGTTTTTCTGTTGTTGTTGGGTTTTTTACTATTATAACAGAGAATATATATTTGCTCTCTTTCTGGTAAAGAAAAATAATACAGGACTAATTTGTAACCTGGTAGTAATAGTAATTAAAATTATTACCGTTTTAAATACCATATGTTTAATTCTTTAAATTCCATGCACAGTATATACTTATAATTTAAACGATTTAGCCATTAACTACTTAATATCAAATCTGTACACAAGACAAAGTCCAATTGGTATTTTAACAAGGTCCGACAAATATATGCAGTTTTTACCAATATCTCCTAGCTTGTTTAACAAATAAATAGCTGATGTTATTTTTCTTGCTGGGGTGCGTTTGTTCGTTCATACATTCATCCATTGATTGATTGATTGATTGATTGATTGACTGATTCATTCATTCATTCTTTCATTCATTCATTCATTTATTCATTCATTCATTTATTCATCCATTCCTTCTCTAATACTTGTTCGCACAGATACCATTGTTTTAAACATGTATTTTTAGTAACACTGTAGTTACCTTGATTGTTCTCACAACGTAAAGTTTTTTCCAACACGTCTTATATGATTTATTCCAGACTTAGTACTGTTATGATCAGGAATAACGGGTTGGGGTTTTACAACTGATTGTGTACAAGCTATATATATCCGGAAATTGACAGACTTGGCAGTCGGTTAAAGAAGAAGTTGTTTTTCTTTCTGTTATTTATATGGTACAAGTTTCGCATCTGACAATTCTGTTTGCAGTATACGCGCACCGGGTTAACGCTCCCGGTAATGAGATAACTAGAGCAACAACTAGTGTTTGAAAGAACCACGTACACCGTTCCCCTCGTTATTTTAATTGGGCAGATAATCGTAAAGATACTTAACTGGAAAACCACTCGAGGTTAAACCAGTCGGGCGGGCAGCATAGCCCAGTGGTACAGTGCCCGTCTGATGCGCGGTCGGTCTAGGATCGATCCCCGTCATCTAACCACTTGGGTTTTTTCTCGACATAACCATATGTCCGACGCCGATATAACCGTCATTATAATGTGTTGAGTGCGTCGTTAAACAAAAACCCCCACAAAAACACACAAACCAGTCGGCCTCGGTAGCGCAGTGATCAAGCCATCGGACTACAGGCTGGTACTGGTAGGTACATGGTTCGCTGCCCGGTACCGGCTCCAACTCGAAGCAAGCTCTTAAGGGCTCAATGTAGGTAGATGTAAGACCACTACGCCCTCTTCTCTGTGACTAACCACTAACCAACTAGCAACTAACCCACTGTCCTGGACAGACAGCCTAGATAGCCGAGGTATGTGCCCAGGACAACGTGCTTGATCCTTAATATAAGATATAAGAACGACAATAAGTTGAAATGAAATGAGGTTAAACCAAGCAACAGTTAACTCAACGCAAACAACACTCTTCCTGCATTGCCCCTATTGTTTCATATTTAAATCTGGTTTCCATAACATCAGTAAAGCCGCAGATAGTCGCAGATAACATGTTCTCCCGTCGTTTAAGTATATCGGACAGACAGCAATAAGCTATCTTTCTTTCTTTTAAATTATGTTCGTGCTTATAGTTCAATCAAGCTTGTACTGGGCACACAGCTCAGCTATCTGGGCTGCCTGTTCAGGCAGAGTCGGTTTAAGGTTTAAGTGGGTTAGTTGTTAGTGGTTGGTGAGAGAGAAGAGGGTGTTGTGGTCTTACACCTACCCCTTGAGTCGTTAAAACTCGCTCTGGTTGGGAGCCGGTACCAGCCGTATGTCCAACGGCCTAATCACGACACCACCAGGTAGCACTAAACCAATTAATTTCCGGCTGGGTCGAAGTTCGAGGTGCACCTAACTTTTGATAGAGAAGAGAAGTTAACACCACAAGTCCTGTGATTGGTTATAAATGTGAGTGTGTTGGTTGTAAAAAATTTTTAGTTTCATCTGGGCTAACAATGTATGCAATTTTATTTGATGTAGTACCACCGCGTCAAGTAGCCTTGTACTTGGAACATGTATGGGGTACCTGTAAAAAAACAAAGTACTCAAATTTTGTGCAAAACTAGGGGTGTTGTAGAAAAACCTGATTATACCGAAAATGAACCATGAAAGCTACCATCTGCAGTTAATACTTTGAGGTAGGGGTTGTAGTACTGATATTTATTTGTCATAGTTTGGTTGATATATTGCATATAGTGTTTTTAACCACAAACGTTAACATGGTCGCCTATGGGATTTGAATTGGTATAGTCTAACCACCAAGGCCGGTCTATAAGCTATCACGTGATTATTGCTTAACAAGAGGAGCTAACTCTATTGTTATGTCTGTGTTAATGGGACAAGAATTTCAAATTGATGTTTTGTAATTAAAACCTGCCTTATAAATCTTATTCTGTTAATGTGTAGTGTTAAACATTATTTTTATGATAATGTAGTTTATTTAGGCTGAAATGGTCAAATAAAAAAGTCTCTTCTTCAGACATTTTTGCATGTTATACTTTATTTGTCGAATGGATGAGAGAGAGATAAAAGCATGTTATGCAGTCATATGTGATAGAAAAAGCACACCCTCAGAGGTGAAATTGTGGACCTTGGGACATTTCCACTACTTCGGGTGTACCTTTTCTTTCCAACATGGCCAGGTCAGGTCAGGTCATAAGGTATAATATGCACATTCAAAGCAAGCTGTTGTAGCATACGCCTGTCATAGGTGCCGCATATAAAATTTTTTTTTTTTTTTGTGGTTGGTGTTTTTATTTTTATTTTTATTTATTTATTTATTTATTATTATTATTATTATTATTATTATTATTTTTATTTATTTTTTATTTTTTTTTGGGGGGGGGGGTATTCCCACACACGTAAACTTTCCCTCAGACTAACTAACTGTGTTTCAATAACAGTGGCCGTTGGTCTGCAACTATCTGTAGAGATCTGCGGCATGTTACACATTTTATGGAAACCAAGCTTTAATCGCAATGTTCCAGTCACCACATCACCTTTCTAGCCGCAACTGGCCTTCACAGAAGCCTATACATCCGGCTATGTAATTGGCACTTATAATGAATTTTTAATCTTATTATTAAGTTGTAAATAACATGTCAATTTATATCGACTGAATTATGACTAATAAATTTCCGGAATGAGAAGGTATACAGAGTCTTGGGATTTCGGTAGAAATCGGTCTAATTAATCAGTCCCCCTGGGAAAACGTCGTCTGTTTTAATAACAGTATTAATAACATAGTAATTCCCCCTATTTTGCAGCCTGAGTGCGTCTTCGACGCGACCAGGGGTGCTAACGCGTGTAGTGGTTTGGGAACGGTGTAGTTGCCAGGCTAATGAAGCCATCTTGTCATATTTCATCACCCAAGTAACTCGTCTGCAGCTTCAGTGATTAACTCAAAGATTTTCTTATTCTGGAATTTGAGTAACGACCGAACACAAATAAACCCTGTAATTTGCTCGTATTTATTACAGACCGTATGGAAATTATCGACTGCTTTGTCCTAAGGAATAACGGCGTGCATATTATCGACTAATTATATTGAATGAACAGTGTCAAGAAAGGCTTTGCTTTCGTGATTTTTAGTGGATTTCTGGAGTTTTTTTCCTCGGGCAAAGGCGTAGCACTCTGTTCCTAAAAGAACTCACCAGCTAACATGATTCATAAAACTCGTCGACGACAAATGAACTTCGAGTTTAAATATTAATCAATCTTCTGTTGGTTTTCTAAACAATTTTTAATTCTGACTGAAAAAAATATGTTTAAATAATGTTATTAAAGGGACATTCCCGAGTTTGTTGCATTGTAAGATATTTCCAACTAATAAAAATATTTCTTCGATTAAATTTACATATTAAACATATTTTCTTGTTTAGAATATCAATGTCTGTATATTCAATGTGTTTCTGGTCGCCTTAATATTTGTAAGGAGCCCAAATTGGATTTCGTCTTCAAATAATTTCGTATGTACGAACAAATATGTTTTAGGAAATAAAACGAAAATTAACCTAGTACAAATATTAGAACGATCAGAAACACGTTTAATATAGAGCCGTAATATTCTAAACAAGATGTAAGTTTAATCGTAGAAATATTTTAAAACATTGCACCAAACTCAGGATTGTCCCTTTAAATATGTATAAGAATTGAGTTATTAAGTATGCATAACCTAATTCTTCTGGAAATCAAAATCTATAGTAGAATATATTTCTGTAATGAACGGAAAGAATCTGTTAGATTTATTTATTCTGTATCAGGTCAAACAAGTTTTAATCTCAGTTTTAGTCGTTTAAAAAAAAAGAAGAGGAAAATGTTTTTCAATTTCTTAAAGCAGCGTTACAGCAGTAAATTTTTAAAATTCTACGTAGACCTACCCATAAGACTATTCTTTAACGTTTTCCCTTTGCAATTTGTTACGTAATCAATCATAACCCGTTTACAATTGGTGTTGTTCCATGATCATTATACTCCATAAACAACACATAGTGTTCAAAACACGAAAGAAGAAACTATATACTTAAAGCAATCTAAACTTATGTTAGTTATTTTTGTGACTTTCGTCTATTAATTAGGCAAATAGGTGACAATTTGTAATCAAGATGTGGTATATTAGGGTTTTAAGGTTGTTGTTTTGGGTTTTTTGGTGGGTTTTTAAAATAAATATAGCTAGTGTTTTTTAATATGGTGCATTACATAATGACAACATACCTTTCATTTTAAAAACTCTACGATTAATTCTATAATAGAGTTTTATATATTTTATATTATACATTACAATCTGATTATGTACTGAACTATAACGTCACGTCATGTACAAATATCTTCTCGGGTCTAGTTTATACAGATTATCATAATTAGCACATACAAAGTCGTATATCTGATATACGACTGTGTATGTGCTAATTAGCATATTGCAAGTTGGAATAAGTTAAAATAATATTTTTGAAAGGAAATGTTACACTACAGACTCACTAAACTCTCACAACTTTGCGATCTCGCAGTGCAGTGCTAAAAGACTTGCAAATAGGATGCTTTGTTGTCTAACAGAGCCTAAAAGATCTGTGTGATTTGTAAAACCGTACTTGCGATTCTAAATTCCAGTCTTGTGATAAACGCACACGGAGTATTTGGCTGAATACATTGAATAAAGAATGAAAGGTTTTGTTCTTTAACAGACTAGCTAGAACCCATCACTGCATTAGCGTCCGTGTAAATTCCACTCAGTGCTCAACTTTGGCCTACGGGGGAAATTACAGTAGTCCCGGCTTTGAAGCTATGTGCAGTCCAAGATTGATGTCTTCGCTTAAAGGGACATTCCTGAGTTTGCTGCAATGTTTAAGATGTTATCGACAAACAGAGACTTTTAAACGAATGTAATTGCATCTCAAATATATTTTTCTGCATAACATATTAGTGGCTGTATACTAAATGTGTTCCTGGTCGTTCTAATATTTGTACTAGGTTAATTTTCATTTTATTTCCTAAAAAAGGATTGTTTCGTACGTACGAAATTATCTGAAGACAAAATCCAGTTCGGGCTTTTTACAAATATTAAAACGACCAGAAACATATTGAATATACAGACACTGATATTCTAAACAAGAAAATATATTTAATATGTAAGTTTAATCGTAGAAATCGTTTTATTAGTTGGAAATATCTTACAATGCACCAAACTCGGGAATGTCCCTTTAAATCAAGCTACTCTGATAGACATCGTTTCAGGCTGGACACGAAATGAAAGGAACAGGGGTTTAAAAGCATCTCAGCACATTTTCATTTTAACCTACAGCTATTTTGGTGTATAACATATATTGGTGTCGATACTTTTCCTTGCAAATGAGAGAGAGGAAATCCGTTGCTGCCATCTAGGCTATTCCTACCGAATATAAACAAGGACGGAAGGAAATGGTTTAGTTAACGACGCACTTAACACATTTTGTTTACAGTTATATAGCGTCAATAAAACAAAACAAAAAACACACACACAAAAAAACCCATCAATGAATGAATGAATGAATGAATGAATGAATGAATGAATGTTTAACGACACCCCAGCACGAAAAATACATCAGTTGTTGGGTGTCACACTATGGTATATGCAAAATACGAAGTGATGATCAACATCAATATAAAAATTCAAACTTAAATAAAAACACAGTGTAAAAAGACTGTGTAACAAAAAAAATAAAAATAATTAAAAAATAAAAAGGAATCTTTTATACGTGTTTGCCTATAAACAAGACAGCACATACCACGGTTGTTTTGTGAATCAGTTGTGGGGTTCTGGCGGGGATGTGATAATAACGAAGAAAGCAAGGAAGGAATGTTTTATTTAACGACGTGTTACGTAAGCAAACCTATGGCCCAGAGCATACAGGTGATAACGAGTTACTTACCATCGAGGTTCAGCTCTTTTCTGTAGGATAGTTAAATTTGGTATGTGACTGTTTTTTTCTAGTCCTAGACCGGTGACACCAGGAGATCTCAGAAGATCAGTGGCACAAAAAGGGCCGTTTTCCATGAACGCTGTATTTAAATTTGGTATGTGTCTATTTTGCTAGTCCTAGACCGGTGTCACCAGGAGATCTTAGCAAGTTACTGGCACAAAAAAAAAAAGCCGTTTTCCATGAACGCTGTATTGTCTGGTTTCCATGAACGCTTATTTGGTATTTGTCTGTTTTGCTAGTCCTAGATCGTTTTAACAGGAGATCTCAGCAGATCAGTGGCACAAAAAGGGCCGTTTTCAATGAACGCTGTATTTAAATTTGGTATGTGTCTGTTTTGCTAGTCTTAGACTAGTGTTACCAGGAGATCTCAGCAAGTTACTGGCACACAAAAAAAAAACGTTTTCCATGAACGCTGTATTCAAATTTGGTATGTGTCTGTTTTACTAGTCCTAGACCGGTGTCACCAGGAGATCTCAGCAAGTTACTGGCACAAAAAAGGCCGTTTTCCATGAACACTGTATTCAAATTTGGTATGTGTCTGTTTTGCTAGTCTTAGACTGGTGTCACCAGGAGATCTCAGCAAGTTACTGGCACAAAAAAAAGCCGTTTTCCATGAACGCTGTATTCAAATTTGGTATGTGTCTGTTTTGCTAGTCCTAGACCGGTGTCACCAGGAGATCTCAGCAGATCAGTGGCAAAAAAGGGGCCGTTTTCCATGAACGCTGTATTTAAATTTGGTATGTGTCTGTTTTGCTGGTCCTAGACCGGTGTCACCAGGAGATCTCAGCTGATCAGTGGCAGAAAAAAGGGGCCGTTTTCCATTAACGCTGTATTTAAATTTGGTATGTGTCTGTTTTGCTAGTCCTAGACCGGTGTCACCAGGAAATCTCAGCATGTCATAGGCAAAAAAGGATCGTTTTTCGTGAGCGCTGTAAAACCAATCTCGGATGTAGTGGTTAAGTTTTTGGTTTTGAACACATAATTTATTATTATCATCCGCCTGGAATTTCGGAGAATCTTTCTAAGACAGACATTCTTGAACCTGCAGTGGATGTAAGCATGTGTCAAATGTTTGATTGACTGATTGTTAGATGCTGTGTTCGTATCAAAGTACCAACACGATATGATCCACAGTGCCAAAAAGGCCTCTACAAATACAAAGCGAAAGTGAAAATATCAATATCCAATTCCAAAGCATGAAACAAAAATACTTTAAAAACTAATTTTTATAAAAGAAATTCTACAAACGTTAACGTCAATATCATTTTTTTTTTAAATGCAATACATCATTCGGCTCCATTTTAAAAGGTCTATCCGGAAAGTTAAAACATCAATATCTGATTTTCATACCGCGAGAGATAAAAACAAGATATATCACTGCGATGCGAAGCCAAATGGAAAACGGCATTGTCCAATCTCTTTTCCTCGGCGGTCACAATCCATTATAATCTCGAAGGAACAAATGCAATTTTCGAGCCTCTAAATATAATTTCATCTGCACCATTTGATTCCGAAATTGACAGTATGTGCTAAGAAGGTCGCTTGAAGATGTTCAGAGGTCGCATATTGAGATGAAGAGGTGACGGTGAGATCTGGAAACTGAGATTTTCTGATTTGCCGGCCTCATTGGATATTCAGAACGGATCGTATTAAAGGTTGTGCACAATTATCGTAGGGCAGGCGACTCATGTTTGTGGCTGATTACTTAATTTTTCATATGACATTTGATTCACTACTTCATAGAATTTGATTTACGTCCATTCTTGACCGCTGGAAGTCGTATTTTTCCCTCCGAGCCGGAACATGTTCTGAATTAATGAAAGCATGAAGTGTGAATTTGTTAACTGTTGCAGAAACCCGTTTTGGTGTGAGAGGGGAGAGAGACATTGACACACAAACACACACACACACACACACACAGACACACACACACACACACACACAGACACACACACACACACAGAGAGAGAGAGAGAGAGAGAGAGAGAGAGAGAGAGAGAGAGAGAGAGAGAGAGAGAGAGAGAGAGAGAGAGTTTGAACATACAGTTGTCATATTTGTCTCTATTAAAAGCATAATTGGTCGAAGATCAGTTCATTTTAATTTGTTAACTCGATGCCAGTAAGTTCCATTGATTAAAATGTGCTTAAGACATGTATTTCTGCTATTGATGGCTAGATTCAAAGTATTATTATACATTTCAAACTTCTCGAATAATTGACACGAAATATATCTAATTAATCTACAACCTAGTTAAAGGGACAAATAAAAAGTATCAGAGCTTGTATAGTTTTAAAATAGACATTTAGAGTCTGAACACACACACACACATACACACACACACATACACACACACATACACACACACACACACACACACACACACACACAGACACACACACACATACACACACACATACACACACCTCACAAAAGCCCCACAACATTGAAATATTCCCCAGTTAATACATTAAAGGGACATTCCTAAGTGTGCTGCATTGAATGTAAGATGGTTTTGGCTAATAACATTTTCTACGATTAAACTTACATATTAAATATGTTTTCTTGTTTAAAATATCTTGTATCTTGTAATTATTTGTAAGAAGCCCAAACTGGATTTAGTCTTCAAATAATTTCGTACGTACGAAAAACCAATATTTTAGGAAATAAGATGAACTTTAACCTAGTACATATATTAGAACGATCAGAAACACGTTTAATATACAGACATTAATATTGTATGCAGAAAAATATATTTGATATGTAATTACATTAGTTAAAAAGTCTCTGTTAGTCGATAACATCTTAAAAGTGCAGCAAACTTAATTATCAACTAATATTTCGATATTAAAAACACCAATCGAAACTCGATTATCACCTAATTAACTAAATATTCGTGATACATGATATGCTTCGTTGTTTGTATTTTAATTCCTCAATTCCAATTACCGTATGAAATAACTTTCTCATGTTTAAAGCGGTCGTATTTTAACATTACAAATCCCACCCAAAGTTCAATTAAAGGCCATTTGTGGAACAAGTGCCACGAAATACGATTTTTAAAAAGGTGCTTGAAACAAGTATTTTCTTTATCGATTTTCTCACTTCTTTTAACCATATAGTCGATATTTCCGTTTGCCTTGAGTTGGCGTTAAACGTTCATTCACTTGTTCCGTAATACCCTTTAATATTATGACATTGATTTTCTAATAGTTTTTTTCTTCTTCTTCAATGAACGTTTTCATGGCTTATGCACTAATTAGTTGCATTATTAATAAGTTATTGGAGTGAGAAATCTATATTCTGATTAAAATGTTGTTACGTGTTGTCAACTGTTTTCATTTGGCTCTAACAAAAGACGAAAGCGATTAATTGACCTAGTACTATTATATTAGCACCTGAAAAACAGTTCATAGAACTGAGGGCTTTCTAACAGGTTTATGCAATCAACCTTGAATGTGTTGGGGATTTTTTGTTTTGGTCTGTGTGTAAGTGTAAGATTCCCAAGGCGTTGTGAAGACTACAAGATGATTTTTCTCTGTTGTTTTATTGTCTTATTTTGTCGATAGGGATAAACGTTAATTAAAATGTATTAAAGAAGATCTGGGAGTTAACACTAACCCTCTTGTACGAATTTTGACGTTGCTGTCAGTGTTTGGTCTTCGGAAAATCTCGGCCTACTAGCTGAAATAAGTAAACATACCTAGGATGTCCCTGGTAATAGTTTAAGTACACACGATGGTCGTCCCATTACACATATCAGGAAGAAACCAGAAATGTTGCTACATTCAAGATTACTTGCAATGTAATAGGTAACGTGTTTGAGATTCGTCTTCTAGTAGACAGTGTGTATTGCATGTGTGTGTATGCGTATGTGTGTGT
>JAECMU010020902.1:1074-11847 GCA_016106625.1 Dracogyra subfuscus
AGAGAGAGACAGAGACAGACAGACAGACAGAGACAGAGACAGAGATAGACAGACAGACCGAGACAGATACAAACAGTGAGAGCGCGAAAAAGAGAGGGACAGAGAGAGGGACAGAGATATATATATACAGAGAGAGACACACAGAGAGAGACAGACAGAGACAGACAGACAGACAGAGACAGAGATATACAGAGAGTTTAAAGAGAGAGAGAGAGAGAGAGAGAGAGAGAGAGAGAGAGAGAGAGAGAGAGAGAGAGAGAGAGAGAGAGAGAGATGTTAAAATGTAATGTAATTGTGATAATAACATTATCAATCACGGAGGCTGGTTGAATTGTAGAATTATACCAATAAACATTATAACATCTTTCACTATCTTAAGGGTTTTTTATGTATATAAAAACAGATTTAAAAAAAAGATATTTAACGTATTATATCCAATCTGTCTGAAAACCCGACATAACGAGGGGTATGGATCTGGGATGGAGACGGCACGGCGCCGCCGTCATCCTTGTTGGTGACCAGATACACTCACCTGTCACACTATCCTTCGCCGCTCATAAACACGAGACGCTCAGTAGGTTACTTAGTACACATTAAAGGGACATTCCCGGCATTATGGTTGCACACCACCATTTATTTCTCAATGGATATCCACCGAAATATTGCCTCGGATTAAATTGTGTCAAAAATAGCATGATATCGCAAGGATTAAGTGACTACCACTTTTTGAACCTACAGTCACTTGTCGACTGGCACGTAAAAAATCAATACGGGTTGACCACAACATTTTTTTAATTATCCATCCAAATGTCGGGGCCCCGTATCATTTTGCTATTATGTACCCATTTCCATCTGACCGCACAGCACACTTACAATGTTTGTTTGTTTGTTTGTTTAACGACGCACTCAACACATTATAATTACGGTTATATCGGCGTCGGACATATGGTGATGTCGAGAAAAAACCCAGTGGTTAGCTGACGGGGATCGATCCTAGACCGACCGCGCATCAGGCGGGAGCACACTTACAAATGCTTTTCCTTAGTAATGACAATAACGAATAATGTACAAAGACTGGGTCATTTAATTACTACAAAGGTTAGTCTACCTGTAATCATCAAAGAAAACTTTGAAAACAGAATATTTCTATATATTATTATTTTTCTAATGAGGACCTATTTCCTAAACTGGAGTATATCAAGCTGCTACAGCTGGTAACGACACGACAAATGGTGGTATGGTGCCTTAAATATGAGATTAAGAAATTTGAATCAACACCGAATCACGTCTCGCATCTGGTTGTGGTCTCACGCAGGAAAAATAAACGGTCCTTTAAAGTCAACAATAAATTCATTAAACTTGGGCTAAATCACTTCCTTAACTTACAATGCAAATATGGTAAAAAGTATGTAGGTAGTACTAAAGCAAATAACTTCCGGCTGGGTCAAAGTTCGAGGTGCACCCAACTTTTGATAGAGAAGCAAACACCACAAGTCCTGTGATTGGTTATAAATGTGAGTGTGTTGGTTGTAAAATATAATAGTTTTATCTGGATAAAAAAAAAAAAATGCAATTGTATTCCATCTAGTACCAATGTGTCAAGTAGCCTTGTGCTTGAAACATGTATGGGGTACCTGTAAAAAAAAGTGCTCAAATTTTGTGCGAAACTAGGGTAGTCATAGACGCTACCCGTTATCTCAGAACCGAGCAGCTTAACCCCCAATTTTCTCTGGAACACTTGAAGTGTGAGGGGTGGTAGTATTTATATCCGTGGCGTTTATGTTGATTGATACGCTGCAGGTAGGAGTTTTAGCCACATATGTTACTATTGTCGTCTATGGGATTTGATTTGGTGGTATACACCCTATAGGGCTAGTCAACAAGGTGAAGGACAGAGTAACGAAGAAGTCTTAACAGAATGGAAACGGGCGTTAATACAACCACATGGCAGAACACGTGTCGGGGGGAATAAATTAAGAATTGTTTTAAAGATATTTTAAAGGAACGTACCCTAGTTTCAGTTCATGAAAATTAACATTAAGTTTAGTTTAATTTACAAACCTGTAACACATTTTGATAAAGTTACAACTGAGTGAAACATGAGTCTTTGACTCTGAAATGGTGAAATACCCTCTAAAATATAATAAAACTCGACTACATAACTGTTACTTCCCAGAGGCACGTGCCTTTTTTTAAATATGAGAAATGCATTTTGTGATATTAAAAAACATCAGGATGACCAAAAACACTTCGAATGTACGAAAATGGATACTTTAAACAATAAAATTTAAGTAAAGTATGATTTGAGTTATCAAAAAACCGCCTCTAATAGTCAAAACTACGTCTTTAGTGTTTAAAAACTAGGGTATGTCCCTATGTAACCAGGTACTTGCCTCGATACCAGAGAAGTGCTCTCGCTAAGTTTAGATGCGGAGTTGCCCCCTGAAAGTTGAAACCGGTCCATACAATAATAGAAAGAAAGAACTTTATTCGCATTAGGCCTAATGGCCCTTGAGCACATACTATATACATATACACAAATATATAATGTTTGTGTACAATGTGTAAATCGTATTGACACATAAATGTTCTAACATGATGTTTATAAAATAACTAAATGCAAAATTAAAGATACACATACATATAAATAACACATGTTCTACTTACGCATTCACATTCAAATACAGGGAAAACTTAATTGTACAAAATTATGTTTCTTTTTTCAAAGGCTTTAAAACAACACACAGCTAACCGTCTTACTATTCTTTCATTGTTGTTATTTAACAGTTCTATAAATTTGAACATACTAGGATTATTTGTATAATATTTTGGTATATAATGTCTGATAGATTTGTACATAGGACAAACTAGTATAAAATGGAATTCATCCTCTATTAAATTACAAGTAACACATTTACGATTATCCAATGCAATTGGGTTAGGTTTTGCCCATCTTCCCGTTTCAATTAATAATCTATGAGCAGCAATGCGTAGTCTCGTTAAAGCAGTTCTATATTTTCCAACAGAAATACTGTCTAAATATGACTTATAAGAAAAAATATTTGAATAATACACCACTGGAAGAAAGAACGTGTTTTAATTGTCCCAACAACATTGAAGACGAGTGCTACGTTTTACTTAAATGTACGTTATATGTAAATATTAGATCAGAAGTACTCACTTACTGTAGAACATTACTTTTAAATTTTGATCACTGCACCGACATCCAAAAAGTGTGTTTTATCTTGTCATGTCCCGATATATGTATTTTATCTGCCAAAACCTGCTGTTTTATTCTTAAGCATAGAAAATCCCTTTTATACACTATGAAATGATGCGTGTATATATATATATTATTGTTTTATCTGTGCTGCAATTATCTTAGTTGTATATTTGTTAGTTTTTGTGTTTTTTGTCTTCTTTAGATGTTTTTATTCATTAGTCTCTCGTAACTCAGTATAGAGGGCTCATTACAATGTTATTACTTTTATTGATTGTATGTATATGTTGTATGTTTATTCTGTTGTAATGAGGTGAGACTTTAATAATCTATCGGTCTGTCTGTCTGTCTGTCTTCCCGAGTTTGCTCCATTGTAAGATGTTTCCGACAAATAAAATATTTCTATGATTAAATTTACATATTAAATATATTTTGTTTAGAATATCAGTCGCTATATATTCAATGTGTTTCTGGTTGTCTTAATATTTGTAAGAAGCCCAAACTGGATTTTGTCTTCAAATAATTTCGTACGTACGAAAATAATCTTTTTTAGGAAATAAAATAAAACGATTAGAAACACGTTTAATTTACAGCCATTAATATATAATGCAAATATATATATATTTGATATGTAATTACAGCCGTCAAAATGTCTCTGTTAGTCGATAACGTGGTATGTGCTATCCTGTATGTGGGATGGTGCATATAGAAGATCCTTTGCTGCTAATTGAAAAAGTACCCCATGAAGTGGCGACAACAGGTTTCATCTCTCAATATATGTGTGATCCTTAAAGGGACATTCCTGAGTTTGCTGCAATACTTAAGATGTTACCGACTAACAGAGACTTTTCAACGATTGTAATTACATATCAAATATATTTTACTGCATACAATATTAATATTTGTATATTGAATGTGTTTCTGATCGTTCTAGTATGTTTACTAGGTTACATTTGACTTTATTTCCTAAAATATTATTTTTTCGTTCGTACGAAATTATTTGAAGACGAAATCCAGTTTGGGCTTCTTACAAGTATTAAGACGACTAGAAACACATTGAATATAAAGACACTGATATTCTAAACAAGAAAATATATTTAATATGCAAGTTTAATCGTAGAAATATTTTATTAGTCGGGAACATCTTACAATGCAGTAAACTCGGGAATGTCCGTTTAACCAGATGTCTGAAACCATATAACCGTAAATAAAATGTGTTGAGTACGTCGCCATGGGCGTCCGCAGAAAAAAATGCAGGGGGGTGGGGTGGTGGCAATGTTATCATTTTATTTCATTTTTTCATTTCAACTTATTTTCGTGCTTATATCCAATTAAGGTTCAAGCATGCTGTCCTGGGCACACACCTCAGTTATCTGGAATGTCTGTCCAGGACAGTGGGTTAGTTGTTAGTGGTTAGTGAGAGAGAAGAGGGTGTAGTGGCCTTACACCTACCCACTGAGCCCTTAAGAACTCGCTCTGGGCTGGAGGCGGTACCGGGCTGCGAACCCTGTACCTACCAGCCTGTAGTCCGATGGCTTAGCCATTACGCCACCGAGGCAATGTTATCCTGAATTCGAAGTGTGAAGTGTGAAGACATATTTTTGCTAAGATTACTGTAAATAACAGAACAAAATGCTCTAACTGAATTAACTGTTGAGAAATGTTTGTTATTTTATTCATTTTGTATTTTCCATGTAATATTTTCAATTATTTTTTTCCAGGTGGGACAAATGCCCCCTTCCCCCCTTGCCCCTCCCAGCGGACGCCCATGTACGTCGCTCTATAAAATATTTTCTTCCTTTCTTCCAGTTAATCAAAGTGCTCTGGTGCCGTTGAACAAAACCAAAACAAGTGACTCTTATAACAGATGAGCGGACAGCATAGCCCAGTGGTACAGTGCCCGCCTGATGCGCGGTCGGTCTAGGATCGATCCCCGTCAGCTAACCACTGGGGTTTTTTCTCGACATAACCATATGTCCGACGCTGATATAACCGTATTTATAATGTGTTGAGTGTGTCGTTAAAAAACAACAACAACAACAACAACAACAACAAAAGAAAAGAAAAAAGCTATAGCAGATGTGTTTGCATGTTGACGTCCAATTGCTTCTGGTTAATTAATCAATATATTCTAGTAAACCAAATTTAATGTGAAGTAAACATTACTGCTTTCTTTACACCTAAAGTCGATGGTTAAATTCATATCCTGGCTATCTTCAGGCTAACAGTAACATTATTTATCTCTTTTTTCTGCATGTCAAAATGACAAGAATCAGATGATAAAAGTCTCGAAACACAAATTGTATTGATGACATTTCTGAAACGAGATATAGCTTTCACAATCCAGGTTACAATACACGTTGATATGAAATATTAAGACCTCGGAGCGCCTTCAATGGGGTGGGAACACCATAAAGAATTATTTCGACGGGCGGAATATGTTTGGTCACACTTGAGTTGGTCCGATCTGTGAGGACAAAAAAAACAACCCTCCACACAATTAAAATGTATATTTGCTGTGGACACACCCAGCAAAAGGATGATTATTGGATAGAGTTTGAAGAGAAATATGTACTGAAAATACGAACCACATAAATTAAAAGCGATATCGAAACATCTTCGTCGTGTGTGGAGATACAAAAAACACATCTTTTACAACAGAAAAAAATGTGAAATTTTGTGTTACTGTTAATGTGTTTACATGTTCCCAGGTACGTTGTACCCATTGGTGGATGTGCATAGCGCTGGATTACTTTGTGTACACGTTCATGGACCACTGGGTGTGTTTAATAGTCTAAAACCGTCTTGTTTTCAACCTCTGTAAACTCGCACCGCAGTTTTCTATTAATTTACTTCAAGTTGAGACGTCTGCATTTGGTTACAGAATAGACACTTGTTAATCTTTACATAACCGAGCACGTGACATGTAAAATTGATGAGAAAAAAGTGAGGAAAAAAAAACGTGCAGAAAAAAAGAAACATATATTTGTGACCTGACAAAAGAAGCCTGGGCTTGAAAAGGAGTATACTCTGACGTCAGATTTTAATATTAAACGAATCGTTGAAGAGTGAAGTGATTTTACATTAAAATACGACTGAAAATCTATCCAATGAATATTTCACAGGATAAAACAACATTGCTTCCGTCTTGTGTAGATATGTTTCTTTGTGGATAAAACAAGACAGGTGCTTAAGATCTGAACAAGCGTTAGTTATATACTAAAGGAATTACCTGAATTTGTAAAAAGGAGTGGACTACATTTTTATACAGAAACAAAATCCATTGTCGGGAAGACAAAAACAACAAGAGCTGCTGTATTTTCGTGGGGTTTTGTTTTGCGTTTTAATTTGTGACCAGTGTCGATAACATTTTAAAAAGTTATCTTGCTGCGCACCGAGGAACCGCTAGCTCTGTTTAATAAACGGAGTGACTAGCAGACGTGAATTGATATTGTGCGTGTTGTGGCAGACGACAGGAGAGTGAATTATACAGAATAGCAGACGGCAAACTACATATTGCCGCCATGAGTAAGAGTGAGTATTGATTCTGTGTATGTGTTGTTTAAAATCAACATTAATATCGAAAATCCATTTCTCTTTGTAGGGGTGATGAAAAGCGAAAGTGGCTTCGTTATATGGGTACTTTGCCCGCAAAATAAATTGAGCAATAGTTCTATAAAATACTGGGGTTTTTTTTAAATATTTTTTATTAAAGGGACATTCTTGAGTTTACTGCAATGTTTAAGATGTTATCGACTAACAGAGGCTTTATAACGATTGTAATTACATATCATATATATTTTTTCTGCATAATATATTAGTGACTGTATATTAAACTTGTTTTTGATCGTTCTAATATTTGTATTAGGTTAAATGTAATTTTATTTCCAAAAATATATATATTTGTTTTCGTACGTACGAAATTATTTGAAGACAAAATTCATTTTGGGCTTCTTACCAATATTAAGTCGACCAGAAACATATTGAATATACAGACACTGATATTATAAACAAGAAAATATATTTAATATGTAAGTTTAATCGTAGATTTATTTTATTAGTCGAAAACATCTTATAATGCAGCAAACTCGGGAATGTCCCTTTAAATTATTATTCTATGTACATCCGTGTTAGCATTCAGACGTTCCTTTAAAGGGACATTCCTGAGTTTGCTGCATTGTAAGATGTTTCCGACTAATTGCAGTAAACTCAGGAATATTTGTTACAGGTTTGTAAATTAAAGGGACATTCCTGAGTTTGCCGCAACTTTTAATATTTTATCGACTTTTAACGATTGTAATTACATATCAAACATATTTTTTCAGTATGAAATAGTGGTGGCTATATATTAAACGTGTTTCTGATCGTTCTAATATGTTTTACTCTGTTAAATTTCATTTTATTTCTTAAAACAGTGGGTTTTGTTTCGTACGTACAAAATTATTTGAAGACAGAATCCAATTTGGGCTTCTTACAAATATTAAGACACCAGAAACACATTGAATATATAGCCACTGATATTCTAAACAAAGAAAATGTATTTAATGTGTCAGTTTAGTCGTAGAAATATTTTATTAGTTGGAAACATCTTACAATGCAACAAACTCGGGAATGTCCCTTTAAGACTTCTTCGTTGACTCTGTCTTTCACCTTGTTGACTAGATACTTTTTACCATATTTGTATTGTAAGTTAAGGAAGTGATTTACTCTTTAGCCCAAGTTTAATGAATTTATTGTTGACTTTAAAGGACCACTTATTTTTCATGCGTGTTGACTACCGGCTGAGACCACAACCAGATGCGAGGCGTGATTCGGTGTTGATTCAAATTTCTTAATCTCATATTTAAGGCACCATACCACCATTTGTTGTGTCCTTACTAGCTGTAGCAGCTTGATATAGTCCGGTTTAGGAAATAGGTCCTCATTAGAATAATAATAATAAATAGAGATGTTTAGTTTTCAGAGTTTTCTTTGATAATTACAGGTAGGTTAACCTTTGTAGTAATTAAATGACCCAGTCTTTGTACCTTTTTTGGTATTGTCATTACTAACGAAAAGCATTTGTAAGTATGCTGTGAGTTCAGATGGAAATGGGTACATAATAGCAAACTCGGGAATGTCCCTTTAACCAAAATTAGTGTCCATTTTTACGGGTTGAAACTAGGGTCTAGATGATAATTATGCCCTAGAGTTGAAAAACCAGGGTCTGACCTTTTAAACGTCAATCGATTGTTATGTAAATGTCTGACCTGTTTTTCCACCCAATCATTGCCAGTTTTAGTCGACCATGTTTTCATTGATTTTGCATTGATATCGATCTGTATTGACTATCAGCTTTACAGATCATCAGTATACAAAATGCAATACAAAATAGAGGAGAAACATGTTCTATATTTAACAACGCATTCAACACATTTCTTTTATATGGCGTCAGACATAGGGTTAAGGACCACACAGATTTTGAGAGGAAACCCGCTATCGCCACTTCACGGGTTACTCTTTCCGATTAGCAGCAAGGGATATTTTATTTTCGCTTCCTACAGGCAGGATAGCAGAAACCATGGCCTTTGTTGAACCAGTTATGGATCACTGGTCGGTGCAAGTGGTTTACACCTACCCATTGAGCCTTGCGGTGCACTCACTCAGGGTTTGGATTCGGTGTCTGGATTAAAAAACCCATGCCTCGACTGGGATCCAAACCCAGTACCTACCAGCCTGTAGACCGATGGCTTAACCACGACGCCACCGAGGCCGGTATTACGTATTATGTTATGGGTACTGAAACAAGATAAACCATATATATTCTGGAACATCTTTAATTCTCTTTTCTATTCATATTAAAGCTACACTAAACGTAGCTCAGTGGTACAGCTCTCGCTTGCTGGGCTATTGCTCGTTCCAGCCATTGCACCACGACTGGTATATTAAAAACCGTGATATGTGCTATCATGCCTGTGAGATGGTGCATATAAAAGATACCTTGCTACTAATCAAAAAGAGTAGCCCATGAAGTGGCGACAGCGGTTTTTGTTCTCAATATCGGTATGGTTCTTAACCATATGTCCGACACCATATAACCGTTAAAATGTGTTGAGTGCTTCGTTAAATAAAACAGTTAATAAATTTCCCCTTGATTAATACGACCACAAACCACTGACCTATTTAATGATCTATCAAAGTATTACCTGAACAAATATAATTTGATGTGTCCCTAAATGTACTTTATTCAACCATCTTCATAACCACCATACTCCATTTATTAATTATTTATATTTTGCAAAATAATTGAATTATGGCAATGGTCCATAATTCAAAAACTAAAATTGCCGAGAGGGTTGACATGGATTTCACTCCATCACGGTTCAGTTAAGGTGATACAATAGCTAGATTTGGTTTCCAAAATTAATATAATGTTTAGTTAGTATCCATTTTTAGAGAAATGAGTTCCTTAAATCCGTGAGAGTATACCTTTAACGCTAATGATCGGACGGAAGAAATATTCGGAACCTAGTAATTCGGCTGTCTTCAAACTGCACTGCAGTCAGAATATGTTATACTTGGCACGTATCATCAGGCTTTAAAGGTATGTAGTAAAACAAAAATAAATCATAAGTGTCCCTCCCATCTAGGTGATTATTGGTTTAAAGGTATACTGTCACAGATTTAAGGACCTCATTTCTCTAAAAATTAATAATGATTCAAAATTACATTAATTTTTACAGGCCAAATCTACCTATCACATCACCTTAATTGAACCATGGTGGAGTGATGTCCATGTCAATCCTCTCAGCAATGTTAGTTCTTTTAATTATGGACCATTGCCATAATTCAATATCATTATTAAGTGGAGTGTGGTGGTTACGTAGACGATTGATCAGCGCTTACACATAAACCTATATTCGATATATTTGTAAATAAGCAAACTGAAATGTTTGGTATGTTTTTATCGACTTTGAAAACCTCTTGACAAATCTTTACTAATGAAATCAAAATATGAAAGAAAATGAGAAATCATTACCGACTTCTTTGATTTGAGAGAAGGGAGAAATCATTGCTGTCATATGTGATCTGAAAGAATGGGAGGAATTACATTTTTATTTTTTTGTTTAACGTGCACATTCACAGCAAGCTGTTATAGCACACGCCTGTCTTGGGCACACACCTCAGCTATCTGAGCTGTCTGTCCAGGACAGAATAGAAATTAGTGGGTTAGTTGTTATTGTTAGTGAAAGAGAAAAGAGGATGTAGCGGCCATACACCTGCCCAATGAGTCCTTAAAAAGTCGCTCTGGGTGGGAGCCGGTACAGGGCTGCGAACCCAGTACCTACCAGCCTGTTGTCCGGCGACTTAACCGCTAGGCCACCGAGGCCGGGAGGAATCGCTGTTGCCATTTGTTATCTTACACAAGAGAGAAATCATTGCCGTCTTCTGTGATATAACAGCAGGGAGAAATCGTTTCTGCCTCTGTGATCTTAAAGTAAGGGACAAATCATTACCACCATCTGTGTCATTTACTATTATTCTAAAGTGTCTGGGAGAGGTCTTTATGGCGC
>JAECMU010020906.1:2500-11301 GCA_016106625.1 Dracogyra subfuscus
GCAGAACAATACATTCCATGAGGTTTAATGTACCAGTCGTGGAACATTGATTGAGACAAGGAAAACATCCCATTTCCATCAAGGGAGGGAGCATTGTAGGTGAACGTTCTGCCACTAACCTACATCCAGCCTACTGTCTTAAGTGGTTTCAACACCACGGAACAGGTTGCTATGCACACCTGGGACAATTAATCAATTAATAATACTAGGGAAATGAATTATTTAATAAATGAACCTGTGATTTTGTAATAAAGTGAGATAAGAATAAATGGGGTCAGCTCTGGGTAATAAAAGCAGTTTGAACCAGCAAACGGCATCACGTAATATTTCACCTTTTGAAACACCGACCACAAATTAAACGTCACGACATCCATATTTTGATAAATCTCGAAGACGTAATACAGGCGGGTCCAGAGTTGGATGCAAGGTAGGGGCGGGCTGGACAATAGGGCAGATACCTAAGACACATTAGTAAGATGTGCCATCCTACAGACAGGGTAGCACATACTACGGCCTTTGCTATACCAGTCGTAGTGCACTGGCTGGAACGAGAAATAGTCTAATGGGCAGACTGCGCATTCAAAATGAGCGTTTTACCACTTGGCTGGCATTCTGTGACGCGTAAGTCAGCTACAAGTGCAACGGCTGTAAATAACTTATAGTCGAAAAAGGTGTTACAATTTGCTGGTTTTTTGAGGATATATAACAAATAGAATAATACATTCGTGTCCGTTAGATACCATTTATCTCATTGTTTAAAAAAATATTAAACTCGCTTTCTCTCGTTAGATATTAAAACATTTTAAAACAACTCGTTGTGAGATAAATGGTATATAACGGACACGAATGTATTATTCTATTTGTATCCGTCCTTGAATTAAAGGCGCGACTTCTCCCGTTTCATATTGGAAGAGAATCTATCACGTTTCCTGGCAGACTGCACTTGGTTAGTTTAACCGTGTTAATAACATTTCGCACAGTCGCTGACTTACTGTGGATTGATCGCCGCAGAAATCGGCTGATACGCAATTTATGGCAGTGCTGAATTAATAAAAGTGAAATAAATCTGTTATGTTACAAACGGTGTTTCATTAGTGTCGCAGACGGAATAAATCTCTTTGTGTAGCCCTTCTGTTTCTTGGTTAGTTAATGGTTTGCTAACTCAATAAGGCTATACATAGTTACGCAGAAGAATGGATTTACTAAACAGGAAATGTGATAGGTGAAGACATGCATTGGCAAAAATCCATTAGGTAATGTAAATGGCGTCATTCTAGTATGAGTTATACCTTGGCGTAAATCCATTGAGTAACGTATTGGCGTAATTCCATTACTAGTTATACATTGGCGTAAATCCATTAAGTAACGTATTGGCGTAATTCCATTACTAATTACACATTGGCGTTAAGCCAATGCATAACATATTGTCGTAATTCCATTACGGCTTACACACTGGCGTAAACACATTATTAGTTACGAATTGGCGTGAATACATTAAGGATTACGCTTTGGCGTAAATACATTATGAGTTACAAATTGGGGTAAACACATTACTAATTAAGAATTGGCGTAAACACATTATGAGTTACGAATTGGCGTGAATACATTAAAACTTACGCATTGGTGTAAATACATTACGAGCTAGACATTGGCGTAAATACATTATGAGTTACACATTGGCGTAAATACATTACGAGTTACACATTGGCGTAAATGCATTACGAGTTACACATTGACGTAAATACATTATGAGTTACACATTGGCGTAAATACTTTACAAGTTACACATTGGCATAAATACATTACGAGTTACGCATTAGCGTAAATACATTACGAATTACACATTGGCGTAAATACATTATGAGTTACACATTGGCATAAATATATTACGAATTACACTACGAGTTACACATTGGCGTAAATACATTACGAGTTACACATTGACGTAAATACATTATGAGTTACACATTGGCGTAAATACATTACGAGTTACACATTGGCGTAAATGCATTACGAGTTAAACATTGGCGTAAATACATTATGAGTTACGCATTGGCGTGAACACATTAGGATGCATACATACATTATCTGCTTAGTGAGTCGGGGGTCTTGTAATGTGGATGTCTCAATATTTCATTTTATGGTTTTTAGTGGGTTGCCATCAGTAGGTTGATGAATTAGCCAATCACTGAAGACATGTTTTATTTAACGACGCACTCAACACATTTTATTTACGGTTATATGGCATCAGACATATGGTTAAGCACCGCACATATATTTAGAGAGAAAATCCGCTGTCGCCACTTCATTGGCTACTCATTCCAATAAGCAGCAAGGGATCTTTTATGTGCACCATCCCACAGACAGTGTTGTACATACCACGGCATTTGATATACCAGTCGCGGTGCACTGGCTGGAACGAGAAATAGCTAAATGGGCTCACCGAAGGGGATCGTTCCCACACTGACCGCGCTAACCAATCACTCAGATCAGCTGCCAGTGACCTAAAGGAGTTCCCAATATCTGATGCAAATCTATCAATCAATAAATCAACCATTTGTCATAATCTTATCACCCAGTAATGGTTCAAGCACGTATTTTGGGGGACATATCCTTCTAGTTTCTCCAGTAATACAAACGAACGAACGAACGACTGTATTATGTAACGATGCACGCTCTCAAAACATTTTAATTATTGTTATATGCAGACACACAAGGGATCTTTTATATGCAGCATCCAACAGACAGGATAACACATACCACGGCCTTTGTCACACCAGCTTTGGAGCACTCTTTGGAACCAGAAATAGCCCAATGGGCCCACCGACATGTATAGATTCTATGCCTACCGCTCATCAGGCGTGTGGGTGTTGGTAATTTTTGGCATGCTTCCATCGGAGAACTGTTCAAGCACGCCTGTCGTGGGCACAACTATTGACTTCGCCAGAGAGTTTTGTCAATGACCGAACATCAGGCGTGCGCTTTACCTGTTATATGTGTGCAGTGTTTGGCGCAGGGCGGGCGCACCAGGGCTCCGAAACGCATTAATTGGACGCATCGAATGAGAAATAGCCCAATGGACCCTCCGACAGGGATCGATCTTAGACCGACCACGCATCAAGCGAATGCTTTATAACTGAACTACGTCTCGCCTCTGCCTAATAATACAGTCTACTACATAATCGCGGAGCTATAATCTCGACATTAAAGGGTTGTTATTTGTCTGAACAGTAAAATGAGGATTCATCCGCCTCGTGATTAACCCCATATGGCGGACTACAAAGTCCACAGAGATTCAAATATGACCGGTTATTAGTTTTAATTGTGTCTTGCTTTATTCCCTTGTCTAAGGGTTACATCTGTTTCAATCAGACCTCCTACTGGATGATGGATCATAATTATGTGTTTAACCTACATTACCTCACTTAATAGACTAGTCATGTCTCGCGCTTTACGATAAATGAATCGTAATATTTGACCTCCGCATGACAAAAAGACAATCTGGGATGAAATTAGCCGGTGTATTGAGACGTTGAATAGCTTCAGTTTGTAGTCATTAAAATAGAATGAATTAATCTTCCCGCTTGCCCTGCATCTGAATAATTTTTTTTTTTTTTTTTGGTTTGTTTAACGACGCACTCAACACATTTTAATTACGGTTATATCGGCGTCGGACATATGGTTATGTCGAGAAAAAACCCCAGTGGTCAGCTGACGGGGATCGATCCTAGACCGACCGCGCATCAGGCGGGCACTCTCCCACTGGGCCATGCTGCCCGCTGCATCTGAATAATAAAACCTGTAAACAAAAATCTATAATATACTATAATATAATACGTTTCTGATCGTTTCTCATCTTGATCTGCACTGCCGGAAGGCCTTCTTTGCCGATGCCACACTCCACAAATATCTTATTGCGCTCAGATCCATTCGACTGGCACACATCGTGTTAAATGTGGCGTACTAAGATGGATTCCCAAACAGTTTAAGTTGGAGCCGGTGCCGCCACTAGAATTGTAGATACACTTAAGAGCATGTGGATAGATTATAAAATTGAGCTTTTCTATCTTTTCAATTATAACTTGGACAAACGGTGAGCATAGCTCAACGCCCACATTCTATGATGGGCTTAGATATTGTTATGCTTATAAATAGACAGCACTGGCTTGAACTGAATTACCTGTCTGGGACGAAGGAGTTTGCAGAGGTCAGAACCTTCGCTCTAGCCAGTGCACCGCGACCGTGGTATGTGCTATCATGTCTGTGAGATAGTGCATATAAAAGAGCTCTTGTTACTAATTGAAACATGTAGCGGATTTCCTCTCTAAGACTATATGTCAAAATTACTAAATGTTTGACATCCAATAGCCGATGATTAATAAATTAATATGCTCTAATGGTGTCGTTAAACAAAACAAACATAGTGGCCAGAATCTACGTCAAGACAGGCATGCGCTATCGCAGATTTTTCTGAATGTGCACGTAAAACCAATTGAATTGATATGATCTGAATGATTTTTGTTTGTTTGTTTGTTTGATTGTTTGTTTGTTTGTTTAACGACGCACTCAACACATTATAATTACGGTTATATCGGCGTCGGACATATGGTTATGTCGAGAAAAAACCCAGTGGTTAGCTGACGGGGATCGATCCTAGACCGACCACGCATCAGGCTGATCTGAATGATTTCAGCATGGTATGGCCATAGCTGGCAGTGGTTAGAATCTAGGGTGGGTCGTAGCCCAGTGGTACAGCGCTCGCTCGATGCTCGGTCGGTCTGGGATCGATCCCCGTCGGTAAGCCCACTGGGCTATTTCTCGTCCCAGCCAGTGCACCACGACTGGTAAATCAAAGATCGTGGTATGTGCGATCTTGTCTGTGGGATGGTGCATATAAAAGATCCCTTGCAGCTAATCGGAAAGAGTAGCCCATGAAGTGGCGACAGCGGGTTTCCTCTCTCAGTATCTGTGTGGTTCTTAACCATATGTCTGACGCCATATAACCGTAAATAAAATGTGCTGAGTGCGTCGTTAAATAAAACATTTCTTTCTTGGTCAGAATCTACGCCCAAGACAGGCGTGCACTATTGCAGCTTCTTTTGAATGTGCACGTAAAACCATTTGAACTGAATTGATCTGATTTCAGTATAATATGTCCGTAGCAAGTTAACTACCGTTACGGCGAAATGGTCGTCTGGAGTGCCGCTACCTCGTGCCGTTATCATCGCTATGTGCGGTCCTGGCCACCACTATAATCAATGATTTAATCTGATGATCTACTTCTGCAATAACAATGTTAGTCCTAAATAAACAGCTGTATGCCATTTTCACACGAGCTCTTATTAAAATAATCAGTATTGTCAGTGCAGCTCGGGGGAGTGTAGCACGGACACAAACCGTCATCATACGTGCTGTTGGCATGAATTAATCAGGCTCTTGGTTCGTTTATATGCATAACAGCAGGTTAGTTATTCGTTTTCTGGATAAGGCGCAAATTCCCTTTATCCGTAATCGGTGTGCGTACACGTCAATATGTAATCCGCAAAGCGTAATCCGTAACAATCATTTTCTACGTAATTAGGTGTATACGTATATGTGTCCGTATGCGTATACGTATACGCATACAGATTACGGACAAATGGAATTTGTCTAACACTTTTAGAACTGGCTTTAAAACATCAGTGATTATTCAAGTTTGAGTTTTACATTTGGACATCACTCATAAATAAAGTGGGAACAACTTGCCTATTTCAACAGAAAGCTGAACATTTAATTATTGATAATTATGTTTCTTTTGCAGGTTTTTCTTCTCTTTTTTTCTTGCCAGTTTTATTTATTTATTTATTATCTATATTTTGTGCTTGTTCTTTTTCAGTTAGTCATCACCAAAGGAACATTTAAAGCCAAAGCTCAAAACTGTTCCTTCCTCACCCCCCACCCCACCCCACCCCCCACCCCAACACACACACATACTGTGCCCCTTTCAAATCTTGCAAAGAAATGTCTGGCCAAGTTAGAGACTGTGTCCATGACAGATGTGCTTCAATAGTTATATAATGGAAATATGCCAACAATTTAATGGCATGAACCAGAACGGAACGTCAAATGCTGCCAATATTATTTAAGCTAGTCGATACGGAAATTGGTGGTTGGAAATATATTGGGAACCATTTAGATCGTCTATCTAATTTGAATCGATTCTTCGGATTTCACGTGATTTGTGATGTGACAGGCCAAGCAGTTTTATGTCTTAAACAGACCCAACGTCTTAAGTTACATATTACAAGAGTCTGGAAAAGGAAGGAGAGGAATGTATGGTTAATGATACCTTGGCATATTTTAAACTGTGGCTATTTGGAGAGAGACAGAGCTAGAAACAGAAGTAGACATAGACACACAGAAAGAGACAGAGAGAGAGAGAGAGAGAGAGAGAGAGAGAGAGAGAGAGACGACAGACAAAGAGAGAGAGACGACAGGCAGACAGAGAGAAGGATGGAGGTGGGAGAGAGAGAGGGGAGGGACGGAGAGAGAGAAAAAGATAGAGAAACAGAGGCAGAGAGGGGAAGAGAGAAGGAGAGAGAAGAGTCAGAGGGTGGACTGATGCAGAAATTTAATATTTAAAATGAAATGAGATCTTATATGTCCAAGTAAATTCCAAATACATTTGGCGCCGTGTAGATTGATCTTTTAAGAAGCAAAAGAAACAGAGTTAAATACGGGTTGACTTTTTAAAAGCAAAATAGTTAAATACGGATTATGCAAATCAAAATTTAATTGCTACCTACATTTTACACCGACTGTCGTTTTGCGTAATTTAATCAGAACCTAAACCATTCAGTGTTCCACAAGTTTTCTATCGATTTAATTCCGTGTACCTAATAACACTAGTTCTAGATAATCTACTTAGGATAATGGGTACTTCCATCTTGCCAAAAGAGCTCAATACGCATTAGCAGTAAGCATGGACATTAGCGTATTATACCATGTAGTACACAATAACCGATCAAATGCTTGTAAATGGCTTGGACATGGCTTGGACGTACCCCAAGTACGCTGAGAGAGGGTTCGCTGTGTGAAGAAAAGTAGAGTTGGGCAGTATATTTATGTATGGTGGACGTAACTCAAGTACATAACGACATTGTACACCAAGAAAATATATTTAGTTTTATTTAATTTATTTAAAATTATTTAAGAATTGACCGCAGTTATTTTTTATTTTTTTTGGTTCATGCAAGTATGAACCGAAAAAAAACACCGATGTGCACACTGCAGAATCCCGTTCCCGCCACATAACGATAAAGCAGCAAGGGCTCTTTTATATGCACTTATAGAAGTACGTGTATATACCACGGCAGTGAGGTATAGCACTGAGTTATGCGTATTATATCAAAGACATCCGATCCCGTGTGTATTATACCGCTTGTAGCTGGTAGATAATGATCAAAAACAATTGTTTAACGACACCACTAGAGTACATTGATTTATTAATCATCGGGTATTGGATGTCAAACATTTGGTAATTTTGATTTATACTTCACCGCCGAGTAGTTCACTCCCCCAGTCCTAGTTAACCAAGTTCATATTAAATTTTAGTACGTGTTCTTTCAACGCTTTTTATTTTATCGAATACAATTTTAAAATTCAGTTGCGCATGAGGTCGGCGATCAAATTATGAACTGATTTTTAGAGTTAAAAGTTTGTTTTGTTTAACGACACCACTAGAGCACATTGATTTATTAATCATCGGCTACTGGATGTCAAACATATGGTTATTTTGACAGTCATAGAGAGGAAATACGCTACATGTTTCGATTAGTAGCAAGGGATCTTTTATATACACTATCCCACAGACAGAATAGCACATACCACGACCTTTGATATACCAGTTTTGAATTACCATAGTTTGACACCCAATAGTCGATGTATTTTTTTAGCTGGGGTGCATATAAAAGATCCCTTGCTGCTAATCGGAAAGAGTAGCCCATGAAACATTCATTCATTGATATACCAGTCTTGGTGCACTGACTGAAACGAGAAATAGCCCAGTGGGTCGACCAACGGGGATCGATCCTAGACAAATCTCGCATCAAGCGAGCGCTTTACCACCGGACTACGACCCACCTAGATACTGACGAGTGTCCATGTCAAACAGGATGACAGTCCCCATAGCATATTCTCAAGTCCTGTCCCTGTATAAGGACGCAACAATATCACACCGGTCAATCTGGCAACACTTTGGCTGAAAGACGATGGACGCCAGAGGTGACTTGATCTAGATATAGTTTTCGCCATATCGAGGCTCCGGGTTTTTTTTTATCACGTGCATGTTAACTTGTACTCCTGCGTGTGCTGTAACCTCACCGTGGTGCAGGGGTGTAACATTCTCTTTGAGAATGGCCAATACAGCACAAATTGAAATTTTCAGTAAAATTCAGTATCTCTCTATGATGTCTGTATGTTTTATCAGTTCTTTACACTTTTTATTGAATAATTATATTGATGTTGACCATCACCTTATTTGTTTCATTACTAGTTGACACCCAATAGCCGATGTATTTGTCGTGCTGGGGTGTCGTTAAACATTAATTCATTCATTCGTTAACCTGTACAATTGTATTAAAAATGGCGATGTTGTATAAAGACAGTTAACGATCTTCTTAACCTCTATTGACTGTCAATCTAGGGGTTTTCTTGACGGGATGTTGATGAAAACTAGTTTAACGTGCCCATATACCACTAGGGTTTCGAACACGCCCATCCCGAGTCCGACCTCCGATAGGATCGGTGGCCTGACTCGGGAT
>JAECMU010020942.1:0-13936 GCA_016106625.1 Dracogyra subfuscus
TGCTGGGGTGTCATTAAACACACATTACTATCCTTTCCTATTAACCATTAGCCATTGATAAAACAATGTGCTGGGGTGTCATTAAACATACACTCCTTTCTTTCCCCCAGAACGCATTGGGAGATCATTAAAGACACATTCCGTTCTCTCCCCCTCCCCCAGGGGACAAACGTGAAACAAACACGGTTGTTCCGGTCGGCTAATGTAATTTCATTAGAAGCAGGTTTAGCTGTTTCACAGTTAATCAATAAAATTGTTTATGACGGCGATGGAGAAGCCAGCCTATACAGGATCTGGCTTTGTTATAAATATCTGGACAATCAAGCGGAAACTGCCCCCCTTTGTAGGAGTAATTCCATTACTCTGCGCCTTTTATCTCCGCTCGACACATCAGGCTACACCGTCATGACGCGTGGAGGGAGAGGGAGGAGGTGGGGGTGATTACTGCAATAGAGACATGCATTATATGAGGTAAAATTGGGCGTGGAGGGAGAGGAGGGAGTGGGGGTGATTACTGTAGAAGAAACGTATTATATGAGGTGAAATTGGGCGTGGAGGGAGAGGGATGGAGTGGGGGTGATTACTGAAGAAGAAACGTACTATATGAGGTGAAATTAGGCGTGGAGGGAGAGAGACGGAGTGGGGGTGATTACTGAAGAAGAAACTTATTACATGAGGTAAAATTGGGCGTGGAGGGAGAGGGAGGGAGTGGAGGTGATTACTGAAGGAGAAACGTATTATATGAGGTGAAATTGGGCATGGAGGGAGAGAGATGGAGTGGGGGTGACTACTGTAGAAGAAACGTATTATATACCGTAAAATTGGGCGTGGAGGGAGAGGGAGGGAGTGGGGGTGATTACTGTAGAAGAAACATGTCTTACATGAGGTGAAATTGGACGACATGATGTGGGAGTGTAAAGATGTCACTTTTTGTATTATAAGTGGCATTATAAGTGGACATTATAAGTGGCATTGTCAAGCTTGTCTCCTGGAATGAAGAGAAGAAACCCGCAGCCCTCAATTAAATGTATCTAATCCTTCCGTCCGATATTGTTATCTACATGTTATTTTGCTCTAACAACCAACTAAAGCATAACCACACACCTCCGCTATTACAACTGTCATGTGGTTATGTATTTGTGCGTTTACTATCTCCGTGTACGTTATTTCACTAAGCGGGCAGCATAGCCCAGTGGTACAGTGCCCGCCTGATGCGCGGTCTGTCTAGGATCGATCCCCGTCAGCTACCCACTAGGTTTTTTCTCGACAAAACCATATGTCCCGACGCCGATGTAACCGTAATTATAATGTGTTGAGTGCGTCGTTAAACAAAAAACAAAAACAAATATTTCTCTATTTGTTTTATTTATTTTATTACTATTGTTTTAACAGTTACCAGAAACTACGAAGACTTGCAACTATTTATCAATATTAGATGCATGCACAATGCAATCTTTTATCATTCATATGTAATAGCAGGATAAGAGATTACCTTCTATTGATTTACCAACAAGCTAGAAATAAAATCAATATCTAAGATGTTAAAGGTAGAGTAAACTCCAACAAGAGCCTTATGTTTTGGAAATATGCATTCCCGAACCACCAACACATACTGACACTTTAACAAATAAAAAACGCGTAATTTTATAATTAATGAAGAAACATGATTATTCCTGCTAACTGGGGGCAGCCATTTTGTTTCGTTTTTGTGATGTCCGGTGGTATAGCTGGCCTCAGACCACAATTAATTTCGCTATATGTTTCTATATAGCCTTAGTGGCTATAACATTTTTCATTAATATCAGCAGACCCGTGGATTTTTGTATGTACCTTTGCCTGCCTGGGGCACAAATACCCTGAAAAAAGGACAACTCCTGTTGTCCAGCGCTTTCTCCCAGCATATTGGTTTAAACAGACACAGTCTCTAAACCAGGCCGGAGTATACCCATTTTACACAAAAAGCACTACTTTGCATGGGCCGAAATTACCACAAACAAGTCTTCAATGTCAACAAGTTACACATGTTTACAAAATACATGCTCTCCCCTGTCACTTCAGTCAAATAGTTGCCACTTCATAGCTGTCTGCCATGAAATAATCACAGTCAAGCAGCAGACTACTTGCGCGGTTAAATTTCCGGATTTTCGACAACCAAATGGGACGATAACTGTAATCTGAGGCCAGCTTGGGGCGAAGTGACGTTAGCTCCGTCGAACTTCTCTGTTATGTACAGTGTAAACAAACGCTCTAATTTACGACAAGACGCTTCGCTGTCATCAACCTGACTTGTACAATAACATAAATAACTTGATAGTATAATAAACTATTTAACTAAATATATTTCAATTTGCATCAATATAACGAAATGGAGTGATAGTACTTTTTTCTTTTATAAAATCCAAAGAATAAACATATATTATTAGGTCTATTGGTAGGATACATTCGAACAGAAAACTACCACTCACGATACCCAAGTGCTAATTTTCTTTTGTTTGGGATTACGTAATTGGTGAGTTTTGTGATTTTAGATGGGAAAGTCTACTTAATCAAGGGTTTTACAGAATTACTTACAGTAATAAATGGGGACGGCTGGTAAAGTCCATTATAATTTGAAGTTATCACGCAATATCCTGTCATCTATATAAAAGAGGCACGTATTTTTAGTTGTCTAGACACAGTGTCTCTGGACTAACTAAGAAAACACTCCGATTATTATTTCAGTAAGTGGATTAATTTAAACCATAATACAGTTATTTCAAAGCTTTGACAATGGTGGATTATTTTGTATTAAATATAATATATAATTGTTGCTAGCTTACAGGGATGACTATTGTTACAGAATATTGGGATGCATCCGCAAAAATCAGGTATGTTTTGTTTCTTCAGTTCCAAGACTAATTCCTGACGTGACACGTTAGATATTACGTACCCATCAGCTCGCCAGAGGGCGTACTCACTAGGATGGTACCAAATGACTGCGCCCGTTTTATATAATAGCCGTCACATTTTACCGTTTTATTAATTAATTATACGCTTATACTTGTTAATATTAAGCAATAATGTGCAATATATATCGCTGAATGTGCTTACCAAGTCAAATGCCTTGATTGTGCCCTCCTTTAAGACAGTTTTATACCTCAATCTATGTGTATGACAAATGGGATCACTTTCAATTTTACATGGGGCGGGACGTAGTCCAGTGGTAAAGCGTTCGCTTGATGTGCGGTCGGTTTGGGATCGATCCCCGTCAGTGGGCCCATTGGTCTATTTCTCTCTCCAACCAATGCACCACGACTGGTATATCAAAGACCGTGGTATGTACTACCCTGTCTATGAAATGGTGCATACAAAAGAACCCTTGCTGCTAATCGAAAAGAGTAGTCCATGAAGTGGCGACAGCGGATTTCCTCTTTCTCTATCTCTGCGTGGTCCTTAACCGTATGTCTGACGCCATATAACCGTAAATAAAATGTGTTGAGTGCTTCGTTAAATAAAACATTTCTTTCTTTCAACTTTACAATTTTAACACCCAATAGCCGGTGTGTATGTTTTGTGCTGGGGTGTCATTAAACTTTCATTCATTCAACTTTATCCATCCAAAACTGCAGAAGATAAGACGTTTATATTTTAAAGGTTAAAGTTCTATTTACAAAGTTTAAATTTAATAAAAATTCGCAAATTCAGAATATCCAAAACATCTCTGTATTAGTTTTTTGAAAACTGACACAGAGAATCATAGTACCATGTTTCAGAACTATTCTACCAAAACTCAGAAGATAGACTTTCACATTTTTTATTTTGTCAAGGGTAGATAATTCACTAATTCTAAAATTTCAAAATACGTCCATTAGTTTGTGAAGACTGTGTCCAGAAATTCATAGTATCAAGTCTCAGAATAATCCAATGAAAGCTGTAGAACAAGATAGACTTTGACATTTTCAATTTAAATTTTAAAAACATTTAATAAAACATTTTACAAATGTCTTTGTTAGTTTGTGAAGACTACCCCTGAAAATAATTATATTAACTTTCAGAACTATCCAATCAAAGATAGACTTTTAAATTTTTAATTTCTATTTAAAATGTTTAAATTTATTTTTAAAACAACTGTAGGAGAAGACACTTTAACACTTTAATTTTAAAATTTTAAAACATTTAATAGTAAAACAAAATTGCAAAGTATCTTTCTGATAGTTTCTAGAGGGTTACCTTGAGGATCATTGCCCGACATTTGAGGACATTAAACCAACGCTGTAGGCGAGATAGACATCGAAGGAAACGTTGATGGACGGACGGACGGGCGCCAGACAAATGAGTATTAGAAAAACTCGTTATTAGAAAAGGTACTTTAAAAAAAAAGAGGTGAGTGGAGGGCAGAACCACCCGTTCCGGCTACGCCAGTCATCGTGATTAAAGGGACATACCCTAGTTTCAGTTCATGAAAATTAACATTAAGTTTAGTTTAATTTACAAACCTGTAACACATTTTTATAAAGTTACAATTGAGTCAAACATGAGTCTTTGAGTTTGAAATGGTGAAATACCCTCTAAAATAGAATAAAACTTGACTACATAACTGTTACTTTTCAGAGGTACGTGCCTTTTTTAAAAATATGAGAAATGCATTTTGTGATATTAAAAAACATCAGGATGACCAAAGACACTTCGAATGTACAGAAATGGATACTTTAAACAATAAGATTTAAGTAAAGTAAGATTTCAGTTATCAAAAAAACGCCTCTAATAGTCAAAACTATGTCTTAGTGTATAAAAACTAGGGTATGTCCCTTTAAGAAGAAATCAGTGGTATTGTTTTAAATGCACCATTGAGAAAACACGCTTGTCACACAACGGGACTGTTTTGACTAACTTGTTACAGAGAATTTGGATTTGGCTTACCGGCCTCGGTGGCGCAGCGGTTAGCCATCGGATTACAGGCTGGTAGGTACTGGGTTCGCAGCCAGGCACTGGCTCCAACCCAGAGCGAGTTCTTCAGGGCTTAGTGGGCAGGTGTAAGGCCGCTACACCATCTCTCACTAACGAACTAACAACCAACCTAATGACCTGGATAGCTGAAGTGTGTGCCCAGGACAGCGTGATTGAACTTTAATTGGATATAAGCACGAAAATAAGTTGAAATGAAATGGATTTGGCTTTTTTTTCTGTTAATAAATGAACATACGACAAATATGGCACGAATATGATTACATTTTCCTAGAAAATAATTTTCCATTATTTTGTTTTTTATTTTATTTTTAATTATAATTTGTTTTTTGAAAAACTCATTTCGTTTCTCTTAGTCTATTTACAATAGCAGGTAAACGTCTAGAATCTGATCAATATGGAAGTGCGCTCTCTCTAGGCTTTCTGTTGACGGACTTGTTTGTAAATGGTGACCGGCCTCGGTGGTTAGGCCATCGATCTACAGGCTGGTAGGTACTGGGTTCGGATCCAAGTCGAGGCATGGGGTTTTTAATCCAGATACCGACTCCAAACACTGAGTGAGTGCTCCGCAAGGCTCAGTGGGTAGGTGTAAACAACTTGCACCGACCAGTGATCCATAACTGGTTCAACAAAGGCCATGGTTTCTGCTATCCTGCCTGTGGGAAGCGCAACTAAAATATCCCTTGCTGTTAATCGACATAAGAGTAGCCCATGAAGTGGCGACAGCGGGTTTCCTTAGCCATATGTCTGACGTCATATAATCGTAAATAAAATGTGTTGAGTGCGTCGTTAAATCAAACATTTCTTTCTTTGTTTGTAAATGGAAAGGGGGCCACTCGACTTAAACACCTTGAGGATCTATAAGACTGACATTCAACTACATGTACTTATTTCGTCGGTAGACATTAACATCTTGTTATAAGAATAACAAGCAAACCGTATCGGAGGCCGGATTCGGAATAGGCGTGTTTGAAACCCTAGTGGTGCATGGACACGTTAAACCAGTTATTAAGCTAAGCTAAGCAAACCGTAAAACTTGATGTCTGTACAAGGCTTATAAAATCAACAGAAATAAAAATTAGAATATTTTTGCTAGTTTTATTACAAAGGATTTGATAGTCAATGATGATATACGACATGTATAATATACTAGTAATATACTAGTAATGGTAGTATACGAGTAATCGTGTAAATAAGTAATATTAAAATATATATTCTTTTGTAAGTATCCACAACAAATGCTAGAAAATTACCGTGCATATATTGTCGGGCTCGGAACATCTCGGCGTATTGTAAACTAAGCAGAACGTTAATCCCGCTATTGAGATGCGAGTGTCATATTTTGTTATTTTTAACTGTAGGACTACATATTACACGATCCCGCAGATTAAAGGGTAGACCCTAGAATATTGTTCACTATTAGAGCCGTTTATAATTACTGAAATCAAACATTAGTTATATTTTATTTGTTTTGATTATCCATTTCCGTAGAACCGAAGTGTTTCTGGTCATCCTGGTGTTTCTATCACAAAATGCATTTTTCATATATTTTGTTTTAAAACGCACGTGCGTCAGAGAAGTAGCGGTTACTGATTCGAGTTCTAGTCGAGTTTTAACGTCACAGGCTCAATTGAAAAATATGCTGTAGTGTTTAAAAACTAGAGTCGGGTCACTTTAAGCAACACCGCATCCTCATTGTTCGTCTTTTTGTAAATGCACTGCAAGATAATGAGCTACTCTGGACTCACTAAGATCAAAATCTATAATAGCTCCGTACCCCTTTCTCTTTCGACCGACCGTTCACAAAAACTGCGCCAAATTTACTCAAACCAAAACGCGCACCTATTCTCTTAGGCATATTTACTGCTCCATTCCAAATTCCATAGCAGCACCACACCGCGTCTGTTACCGATCTAGGTCAGAATGCTGGTGCTCACTTGTATCTACCAGCGCAGGCGGTCCACCCCCCCCCCCTTCCCTTTCTGTCCTGGACTTTCCAGCTAAAACAGCTTGTTCTGAATGTGCACACAAAACCGTATGACTTTGCTCTTGACTGCAACATCGCAAAGTTGCGAGTTTAGTTAATTATGTTTGTGTTTAACGACACCACTAAAACACATTGATCTATTAATCATCGTTTGTTGGACGTCAAACATTTAACAATAATTTTGGCCCGCTCCACCAAAGTTTAGACCTTTTTTTCTTTCTATTAGGGCTCGCTAAATTAATTGTCTGGATCCGCCACTGGCAACTGTATCAAGTATACGTAACATCGCTATAGCACTATGCAGTACACAAGCTTGCAGTTAAAACAAAAATCAAAGTATCATAAGCACACTTTAATTGTTCATTTTGTTTTGTTTAAAGGAACATTCCCGAGTTTGCTGCAACTTTTAAGATGTTATCGATTAACAAAGGCTTTTTAACGATTGTAATTACATATCGAATATATTTTTCTTCATAAAATATTAGTGGCTGTATATTAAACTTATTAATGATCGTTCTAATATTTTTACCAGGTTAAATTTTATTTTATTTCCTAAAATATAATTCTTTCGTACGTACGAAATTATTTGAAAACAGAATAAAGTTTGGGCTCCTTACAAAGTTATAGGCGACCAGAAGCACGTTGAATATACAGACACTGGTATTCTAAACAAGAAAATATATTTCGTAGAAATATTTTATTAGTCTGAAACATCTTACAATGCAGCAAACTATTGAACGTCCCTTTAACAACACCACTGGAGCACATTGATTGAACATTTTGGTTACTGTAGTACTTGGTTCTCAATCTCTCCTAACGGGCAGCACAGCCCAGTGGTACAGTGCCCGCCTGATGTGCGGTCGGTCTAGGATCGATCTCCGTCAGCTAACCATTGGGGCTTTTTCTCGACATAACCATATGTCCGACGCCGATATAACCGTAATTAAAATGTGTTGAGTGCGTCGTTAAAAAAAAAAATCAATCTATCCTAGTAATCGAGCGCTGATAAGGATTCTTTCCAGAAGCAAGACAGCACTTTCCATAAGGCAATTCATATATCCCATTTGTCAAGACAGCACTTTCCATAAGGCAATTCATATATCCCATTTGTCAAGACAGCACTTTCCATAAGGTAATTCATATATCCCATTTGTCAAGACAGCACTTTTCATAAGGCAATTCATATATTCCATTTGTCAAGACAGCACTTTCCATAAGGCAATTCATATATCCCATTTGTCAAGACAGCACTTTCCATAAGGCAATTCATATATCTCATTTGTCAAGACAGTACTTTCCATAAGGCAATTCATATATCCCATTTGTCAAGACAGCACTTTCCATAAGGCAATTCATATATCCCATTTGTATGAACAGTAAAATAAAAACAAAACAGAACGCCCCATCTTCATCTCTCCCCACCCCACCTCACCCCACCAAGACAACAACACAACGAAATAATGACAAATCTCAACTCATATCGGTATGTTTAGATATGTTTACTTGAATATGGAATGATACAATGCAATTTTATCAATATATACAAGACAGAATCGTTGAAACTTGCACATAATTACAGGGAAGAAAACAAAACACCGTTGAAACTTGCACAACACAGCGTTGAAACTTGCACAACACAGGAAAAAAATAAAAAATTGAAACTTGCACAACGCAGGGAAAAATACCCAAAACATCGTTGAAACTTGTACAAAACAGGGAGAAAACAAAACATCAAAGTATATGACACACATAAATTATGCATTTGTGGTTTTTGGAAAATTATGCCATAAAAAATAAAAAGGCTTGCAATTTTGCCATATAACATACGGTACACACACAAAGAGTAATTTTAAACACACAGCGAAAATAAAATATTATCTGTAAAAGATCTTAAAATTCAACATGGCCACAAAAGACATAAAGGAAAAAACAAGAGAAGATGTAAATAATAATGTTAACAAACTAAATAACTGAAACCACCCTCCCCCACAACAGCTCCCCCCCCCCTCCCCCCGTAAAAAACCCAAACGAACGAACGATAACAGATGAATGAAAAAAAAAAAAAAACTGGTGTAATAAATTAAGCACTTTTATATAAGACAGTTGCAACAATAATAATATCGTTGTCTGAGAAAATAACTTCACGTGTGAAATCACAACATTAAGTGACTGTTCAAAAGGTGTATTTTGAAACTAAAGGGAAACACGTCGATGCACGGAATAAATCATTTACAACATCCGATTGTCGGGACACAGCGACAAGAAAGGGAGACAACTACAACACTTGCCGTCCTAGTCGAAGTAAAATTCAAACCCAAACTAGAGTAAGATAGATTTAAGCTAAACGAAATCAAAGAATTGAAATTACAATTCAATATTCAAGATTTAGGGTAAAACATGATTTCAGAACATTTAAAAAATGAAATAAATAAAAGAATAAAAAAGAAATTTAAAAAAAGAAAAAAAAAACCCACAAAAAATAATAATAAAATAAAATATTTAAAAAATATAGTCTTCAGGTGAGAGACCACTAACAACAAATTCACAACCAAACAAACTGTACACTTTTGGGAGTAACCTAACCACCCCCCCCCCCAAAAAAAAAGAAAAAAAAAAAGAGAAAAAAGTTCTCTTTTTATAACACTCCACTCAAACACGCACCACCACCCCCCACCCCGTAGGAAATTAAAAAAAATAATAATTGTAAATTTTAAAATGGCCAAGAAGTTGTTGTCTAAATGTTGACAGGTTATGTGAACAACAAAAGTGAAGTTGAGGAAAAATAAACCACCAAATTGTTGGCCTTAATTCCCAGGACATTTCCAGGACACAATAAAATGTACTGCTTTTTCCAGGACATTCCAGGCCTGGATTCTAAAATCACAGAATTCCAGGACATTCCAGGATTTCCAGGATGCATAAGAACCCTGTAATCCCCTCCTCACAAAAAAATAAAATTGATTAGCAGTATACAGGAATATTTTTTTCAAAAACAATTTCTCTGCTTAAAATGTTTGCCGAGTTTAACTCCCTTCTTCCTAGTAGTGTACAGTTTGTATGCTTGAGTAAGTGTTGGTAACCATGAACAGCCCCAGATGTTAAAAATACTCAAATATCTACAAACATTACTGCGGGATGTCCCGTTACAATAAAACAAATACATGTATGCTGTTTCTTTAAATAATAGCTTTATATAATATTATTATTGTGTTGGTTATTACTGCGCCAACCTACACACTGAGTAAATAGCACTATATCTAGAATGAATTTATATTTCAGAATATCATGTTTCAACACACATCGGACATATTATGTGTTATCGTTATACATATGGAATATCATGACTTAATTTAGCTTATAAATATGAAATATTGTGTAAATCTTATAAGTAGGAAATATATCAACCTATATAAACAGGGAATATATCAACCTTTAAACAGGGAATACATCAAGCAATATAAAAGGGGTCAATCTATAATCAGGGAATGTCGTGTGGCAACCTGTAAGTTGAAAATATTTCATCAACTGATCATCATTAGGTAATATTGTGTGATAATTTACACGTGTCAATCTGGTGTACTTAACTAACATGTAGAAGTAAACACTGAAAAACAGCACTTTTCCTACATTGTTTTAACAAACAAAGCAACAATATTATATTAGAAAATACAGTGATATAGGTACAGCAATAGTAAATGTGCATAATGCATTCATTTTTAAACATTGTTTTTTTTATTTTTGCATACAGTGTTAATGGAATGATGAAGAAATCTATTACAGTGAAACCGGTCTGAACCAGATCATGACTGGGGACCTAATGTGTCTCATGTCAACAGGATCCGGTGTTTAGAAGTTGGCATTTTAGAATTTATTAAATTCAGGATGGTGAAACTTGGCCTGTTTTTGACAGGTTTCCGGTTTGTTCAGTGTCTGGTTTAGACAGGTTTCCGATTTGTTCAGTGTCTGGTTTAGACAGGTTTCCAGTTTGTTCAGTGTCTGGTTTAGACAGGTTTCACTGTATATACCATCTCCAGGGAAAATGCACCACCCAATTCTCAGTTGTTATTGCTGTTACGACAATAACCCTAATCCGTATATATATATATTTAAACATTTATTGTCTACCAGCTGCATCAAGTCATATAAAACCTGTCAACTGTGTTAGTTTCCCTTCTCTTATCAATGTGACAACTACAAAGCTAAGTGGAGTGTTTTCACTGGAGTTCCCAATACATGTATTTATTTAGACAATAATCAAAAGATGTTGCGATAGTTTTACACAAGATTCAGTTCAACATGTTTACAAAGGTTGATCAGTCTGTAATTAAACCTGATACACGTAAACACATACATTTCTCAAACCACTATTACATGTATGTAGTGCTCCAAACTTTACCTCAATCACAAATGGATTGCGGGAGAATACATATACACACATACATATACATACATATATTATGTCCCAAACCACAATGGTAATCTTTTTATGCTATCCCTGTTTGAGTGACATATTTGATTATTACAATTATTTAGTAAAATTGTATAAATTAAAAGTAAAGTTGGGCTAGTGAATTTTTAACTATGGCTAGTACATTTTTTAAATCACTGATCCTATGACTAGTGGATTTTACATTTTAAAAATCTATTCTTAGAACAATAATGAGATTCAAAGTGAATAATGTAATTTTGTTACTGGTAGAGTAAATATTCAAAACTTCACATACATTGTTTTCGCTTTCTATTTATTGAATAAGTTTATTTTGAGACTGCACAGTGTTTGAGTGCATGCATGCATAATACTTTAACATGCTCATAGAAAGAAATGAATTTTTTTATTTATTTAACGACACACTCAATACATTTTATTTACGGTTATATGGCGTCAGACATATGGTTAAGGACCACACAGATTTTGAGAGGAAACCCGCTGTCGCCACTTCATGGGGTACTTTTATGTCGATTAACAGCAAGGGATCTTTTATTTGTACTTCCCACAGGCAGGATAGCACAAACCATGGCCTTTGTTGAACCAGTTATGGATCACTGGTCGGTGCAAGTGGTTTACACCTACCTAATGAGCCGTACGGTTTGGAGTCTGTATCTGGATGAAAAATACCATGCCTCGACTGGGATCCGAACCCAGTACCTAACGAGGCTGGTTTAAAAGCATATACCACAAAGGTTTCGAGCATGTCCACCCCAAGGTTCGGTCTGTGGGAAGCCAAGGACCCAATCCGAGACAGAATTTAATAAGGATAATTTTCACATTAACTTAAAGGAGGGACAGGGACTTTATAATATTTTTGCATATTACCAAAATTTTAATATAAAAAAATAATAATAATAATAAATAAAAAAATTGGCAGATTTTAAACTGGGCATTTCTAAAAATAAATAAAATAATTAATTTTTTTGACATTTAGCCCTAGGAGTTGGATAGAATTCTTTACCAGGATTTTGGGCACCAGCCACAGAAATTGGTATATTCGTTCGCAAAATAAATGAGTGCAATAAGTAGGAAGTGAAAACAATGTATGTGAAGGTCTGTATTTATTATATACCGTGCCTTCTGTTATGTTTTACAATTTTTTTTTTTTTAATTTAACGTCATTACAACACTTTGTTAAATCTATGATGGATTTACTTAACTTTAAGAATCATACTCTGCAGCAGCCTTGTGTAATGTTTTAAATTATATATAACGTCAGTAAATAAAAGGCTCAAACTGCAGTAAAAGGAAAAAGGGAATTTCCCATTTAAAAGTTCTGGTCCATATCGCACATGTGTATAATAAAAAATAAATTTATGACACAGTTTCAAAATGTCTTTATCACTATAGTAAGAATGATTAGGTACGTAATAAAAAACATTACTTGCTGAAAGCTGGTGTTATCACTGTTTTACAAGTGAGTCATGATCATAGTCTGTCACTGTCCTCTTACAATATCTACTTATTATGCAAAATAAAGTACATAAATAAGAACTTTTTATCATCATTAAGAATAACACTAGTTCACAACAGGTTTAATCACGGACTAAAATTGTCAGGTAACAGATATGTGAAACTTCAGCAGAGAAAAGAGACGAGACTGGAATAATAATCACGAGTATATAATAATGAATGAAATACATGGCTAGATATAACCCCATCTCCATCAATGATATGTGTTTATATATTGTGCATCACCTTACATTTCTCTCTATATATACAAGCACGGGTAACGTCTTTCACTTTAGTCGCATCCACTGCACACTTTTCTTACCGGTACAACACAGCACAAACCATGTAGTTTCATACACACAAATTCCATGTACAACACAGCATGTATTTCTCACAACAGTGCTTAGAAGAATCTTCTTGACATGTTTAAAATCACAGACCCTAGTTTTGACCCCAGATGAAGGACATTAAGCTTGTAACTGGTTAATTCCACAAACCTGTAACACATTGATATAAACTTACAACAGAGTAAAATAAGAGTCTGTCATGTCAAAACTGGGAAATGCTTTCTGTGTTTCTGACAGAGGGTAAAACGGGTAAGGCGCAATATCCAAATTTTATTTTTTTAAAGTAATTTTCTTTATTTATCATAAAGGATTTGGCCAGGGCTCTATGGTAAATTTAAACATACACTCATTCATTTCTTTATTTATCATAAAGGATTTGGTCAGGGCTCTATGGTAAATTTAAACATACACTAATTCTTTTCTTTATTTATCATAAAGGATTTGGCCAGGGCTCTATGGTAAATTTAAACATACACTCATTCTTTTATTTATCATAAAGGATTTGGTCAGGGCTCTATGGTAAATTTAAACATACACTAATTCTTTTCTTTATTTATTATAAAGGATTTGGCCAGAGCTCTATGGTAAATTTAAACATACACTCAATCTTTTCTTTATTTATCATAAAGGATTTGGCCAGGGCTCTATGGTAAATTTAAACATACACTAATTCTTTTCTTTATTTATTATAAAGGATTTGGTCAGGGCTCTATGGTA
>JAECMU010020975.1:5944-17287 GCA_016106625.1 Dracogyra subfuscus
CCCCCCCAACATAAAGACTCAATTACACTACTGCATTCCGTATAACTAAATTAATATTACATTTCGTTGTAGCTATACGGAGTTGTACCTTGACTTCCGAAGATGTGTTAAATTGTGCTCTCTCTTTCCAGGCTAAAACTGAAAAAAATTGATAATCTTGAAACATATTTAATTGAATATTGCTAAATTTAACTGTTTTATTCACCCAGTTTCTGCTACAAATATAGACGTCTGCTCCAAAGTGACCTGTCTGAACAACGGCACATGCGCAGATCACAACAATACTTACGTTTGTCGTTGTCCGTCTGGGCGGGCAGCATGGCCCAGTGGTACAGTGCCCGCCTGATGCGCGGTCGGTCTAGGATCGATCCCCATCAGCTAACCACTAGGGTTTTTTCTCGACATAACCATATGTCCGACGCCGATATAATCGTATCCTAATGTGTTGAGTGCGTCGTTAAAAAAAAAAAAAAAAAAAAATTAAAAAAAATTGTCCGTCTGGGTTCACAGGAGACAGATGTGAAACAGGTAGAGTAGATTGTGAACCGTACTAGAAACGAACACGAATATTTCTCTTTTCAATGACAAATTGTGTTTTCTAGGTAACAGTTTTGGCATTTAGAAACAGTTATAACTTAACAGTGAATAAAGTGTGCTGATTAAAGAAAGTAGGCACTCCCCACCTCTCTCTCTCTCTCTCTCTCTCTCTCTCTCTCTCTCTCTCTCTCTCTCTCGTATATTCTGACAATTGTCGAATTTACAAATAAGGCTATTCTTTCCATACATAACGTTACCCATGGTATTGGTGCATTCAGAATATTTATTGATGTTATTACAGTTATTGAAGAATGTGATGATAACCAGTGTTTAAACGGAGGTAATTGTATTGATGACGTCAATTCTTTCCATTGCAAGTGTCCGCCAGGATTTACCGGTGAAAAGTGTGAGACAGGTATCTGAATATGTTTAAATAATGTATATTGCTTACTGAAATCCGCTGATCTTATTGTCTATTGTTTAGGGCTAGTCTCTGGTGGGGGAGAGAAAGGACCACAGAAACGTTGTAAAATTATTTGTGCAATGTCTATATCCAAAGCTATGTAACTGAAGTATTTTTTAATTTTAATATTTATTACTAGATCTATATGGATAAAATGGAGCAAGTTTGTTATATATTTGTTTTGCTAACGACTTTCTTTTATAACAGCGTAGTTGTTATACCATAACAGTTATATTAATTCTCTGTATATTCAAATACTCTATGTTAAATTTCACCCTTCAGTTTCAGGCTAAACCCGATAACATGTTAATTTGAATAGTGTTAAATTTAAATATTTTATTCACCCAGTTTCTGCTACCAATATAGACGTCTGTTTCAATGTTACCTGTTTGAACAACGGCACATGCGCAGATCACAACAATACTTACGTTTGTCGATGTCCGTCTGGATTCACAGGAGACAGATGTGAAACAGGTATTAGACAGTGATTATATGCGTGAAACACAGAACAATTACTTTTTAAAATGTGTGCCGTACAAGAAACAATTAATGTTTTAAAATGTTATATGTCGTACAAGAAACAATTAATGTTTTAATATGTTATATACCGTACAAGAAACAATTACTTTTTAAAATGTTGTACACCGTACAATAAACAATTAATTTTTTTAAATGTTGTATACCGTACAAAAAACAAAAACGAATAATTCTCTTTTCAATGGAAAGTAGTGTTGAGGGGACAATGTATGACAGTTGAGTACATTTATCATATATTCGGTTCACTGCTGAATAGATTTTGTTTTTGTTTGAAGGACGTAAGCAACATAACTCTACTATCTCTTCTACTCTCTCTAGCTTGCGGCTACAGCTGTTTTTGGTTTAGTTTCTTTTGGTTTCGGTGTATATGACATACAATTAAAAATGAGCTGCTCCAACACCGCTTCCCACCGCCTTGGTACCTCGAGTGACGTGTATTAGGTATAACTCTTGTTCATGATGGTAGCTCTATGGTAAAATTTAAATAGTTTACAATATAAACAACAGCTTTTTTATCTGGTGACAATAAACACTGACTTATTTACAGCCAGAGGCTCGGGTTTACAACACCAATTCACTCGAAACAGATAATCCGTAATTCCTCGTAGCTCGTTAGTTTTTCTCTAAATATTTCTCTGACGACGGTTTTTATTGTGTTCCATCGTAATTGTTATACCATAAACATTATATAAATTCTGAGTATATTCAAAGACTATGCTAAATTGTGTCCTTCAGTTGTAGGCTAAAACCGTTACACTTTTTATTAGTTTAGAAACATATTTGTTTGACTATTGCTAAATTTAACGATTTTATTCACCCAGTTTCTGCTTCAAATATAGACGTCTGCTCCCGTGTAACATGTCTGAACAACGGCACATGCGCAGATCACAACAATACTTACGTTTGTCGATGTCCGCCTGGATTCAAAGGAGACAGATGTGAAACAGGTATTAGACAGTGATTATATGGGTGAAAGGCAGAAATAATTAGTTTTCAAAAGTTTGTATACTCTACAAGACACGAAAAGGAATTTTTCTGTTTTCAGCGGAAAGTAGTGTTTTGGGGGAAATATATATGACATTTCAAAACATTTATTTTTTGTTGGATCACGGATAAAAAAAATGTCCTGTTTAAAAAACGTAGTCCAGTCTGTCTGTCTGTCTGTCTGTCTGTCTGTCTGTCTCTCTCTCTCTCTCTCTCTCTCTCTCTCTCTCTCTCTCTCTCTCTCTCTCTCTCTCTCTCTCTCTCTCTCTCTATCTCATAACATAACATTACATATGATATTGGTGGTATTTAAATTGATGTTAAAGACATGATATTCAATATATTACAGTTATTGACGGATGTGATAACGACCCATGTGTAAACGGCGGTACTTGTATTGATGACGTTAATTCTTTTCATTGCGAGTGTGTGCCAGGATTTACCGGTGAAAAGTGTGAGACAGTATTATAATTTACTTCAAGTGTAATGATAATAATTATTATTACATATGGAACATTTATTTTCATATATTTGTCTAACGACTTTATTTTGTTTTAGCGTATTTGTTACTCAACAATCGTTATATAAATTGTGTGTGTATTTAAAATTATGTTAAACTGAGCTCTTTCTTTTCAGGTTAAAAGCGATGCAATTTTAATAGTCTATAAACATATTTATTTGAATATTGCTAAATTTAACTATTTTATTCACTCAGTTTCTGCTACAAATATAGACGTCTGCTCTGATGCGACCTGTCTGAACAACGGCACATGCGCAGATCACAACAATGCTTACGTTTGTCGATGTCCGTCTGGGTTTACAGGAAACAGATGTGAAACAGGTATTAGACAAAAATATGTAATGTACTGTGCGTGTGCATTCATGTGTATATACGTACGAATCCAATGTGAGACAATTAATTATTAAAATGATGTATACGAGTAAAAAAAAAACCTCGGTAAATATCAATTTATAATGGGAAGTAGTGCTGTGGCGAAAATGTATGACTTTTCCGTATATTTATTATATGTTCAGTTAACAGCTGACAATCTTTAGAGTCTGTCATCTCTCTCTCTCTCTCTCTCTCTCTCTCTCTCTCTCTCTCTCTCTCTCTCTCTCTCTCTCTCTCTCTCTCTCTCTCTCTCTCTCTGGTAAATCCCCTATGATTGTTGAATGTACACATAAAGCTATTCTTTCCATACTTGGTGGCATTTAAATGGTCAATGGCATTAAACCTATGATATTAAATATATTGCAGATATAAACGAATGTTCGAGCGCACCTTGTCACAACAATGGAACCTGTGAAGACCACGTCAACTACTTTGTCTGCCGGTGTCCGGAGGGATACTCTGGACCCACGTGTATGTCAGGTATACGTTATTGGATTATTATCGTAACTAATATCTGGGTTAGACATAAGAATAAAAAGTATTGCTACATTGTTTGGTTGATGTAATTTATTTAATAGGGTAGAATGCATCGTTGTCAGAATCCAAAATCAGGGTTTCCAGAATAAAACAAACTGTGAGATATTATCAAAATCATTGTCTCTGATTGCTTTATTATTATTATTTATTGTGCATTTTATAAATGTGTATTTTGGTGATGAAAGTAACTGTTCGTCTGCACTCAAAATTGACCACTCTGAGCATCTAGTATGTTTGACTAACATGGCATTTATAACCAGGTACAAATAGTGAATCCTCTACATACGATTCGAAATTGTGGAAAGAAACGTTACAACAATGTTTGGTCACTGATGATGTAAAAGAATAAAGGTATAACCCAAGTACACTAGCTGTTGTATATAATGTCGGTAATCAAAGACGTTTATCAACAGATATTGATGATTGTCACAGTATATATATATATATCTCTCTCTCTCTCTCTCTCTCTCTCTCTCTCTCTCTCTCTCTCTCTCTCTCTCTCGTATATCCTAACAATTGTCGAATGTACAAATAAGGCTATTATTTCCATACATAACGTTACCGATGGTATTGGTGCATTCAGAATATTTATTGATATTAAATACATGATATTCAATATATTACAGATGTTGAAGAATGTGATGATGGCCCGTGTGTAAACGAGTGTCCGCCAGGATTTACCGGTGAAAAGTGTGAGACAGGTATCAGAATATATTTTAGGTGTAGTCTAATGGTTTTGTTTTCATATGTAATACTATTCTTTATTTCCTACATAAATTAATATTTCTTAAAACACATTTAATGTAATTATATACAACATATAAACACAATATTTTACACTGTCTAAAACTAATATATGTATTTATTGCTTCATGTATACTACTTAATTGAATAGTGCTATCGTGGCAAAGTGCCTCAAAGATATGAAATTATGTTAAATTTAGATAATGTTATAGATGACATGCTATTAACTTGATTCTATTCCTTAAATTTACCTTTAGGTTCAAACTCTACAAATACAGACACTACAAATATAGACGTCTGTTTCAATGTTACCTGTCTGAATAACGGCACATGCGCAGATCACAAGAATACTTACGTTTGTCGATGTCCGTCTGGGTTTACAGGAGACAGATGTGAAACAGGTATTAGACACAATATAATATAATACAGTATAGTGCAATGTGTAATACACGTGTTTTACAAGCGGGCATTATCTTTACCTTAAAAAGTGATGTGGTGGGGAAATATATTTGGAAGTGTTATTATGTCACTGCCTGATAACACCTCCATAGCTAGCATGATAACCTTGGCGTTGCTAAATGTTATCAGGAAATAAATTGTGTGTATGACATATGTTTGCTCAATTTTCAGGTAGGTTGTTTCCTCATTTTGCAAACTACAGTAATAATTGTTGAACTGCAGAAATGAATATAACATTTACACTTCTCGTAACATGACATTACCAGTTATTTTTTATTCTCCATTATTCATTTGAAAGAGCCGGCGTTTTGAATTAAACATTGAAACAAAATTAAAGTATCTTTCTGCAGTGAATGTTTACATCGGAACTGCATGTGACGTCACAATCACTAGAAACCAGTGATGTAGATACTGACATCACACATAGACGTGCTTTTATTTTCACTGAAAAAAGTACAGAAATTGCGTCGCGATATATTTATTTCACTCGAGACATAAACATGATACAAAATGGAAGCTCGTTTTATCCTATAAATATGACATTTCAATGTATGTTCGCTTGCATTACTATTTTTGTTTAAAGTGTGCAAGCAACATGCATAATTGCATTGCTTCAAAATGCCGAAAGACGCTGTAATATACGCTTTAAACTGTTGGCCAATCCCAAGACTGGTGTGTTTTAGACGGTATTAAACATATTTCAACCAACAGTACTCTCTCTGGCACAACCCTTGTAAATGCTGAATCTACTTAAACAAGAAATAAGCTATTCTTTGTATGCTTACCATTAACAGTTATTAAGTATTGGTACCACATGGTATAGATGGCATTTAAATGGTCAGTGGTATCAAACCTATGGTATTAAATATAATACAGATATAAACGAGTGTTCAAGCGCACCTTGTCACAACAATGGAACCTGTGAAGACCACGTCAATAACTTTGTCTGTCGGTGTCTGGCGGGATTCTCTGGTCCAACTTGTATGACAGGTAAAAATTGCTAGACATTTAATAATAATGAACCTCTTACATACGATTCGAAATAGTGGCGAGAACCGTTATAAAAATGTTTGCTCATTGTTGATGTAAAATAATAAAGACATAATACAAATCATTAGCCCAAGTAACTACTTACATGTTTGTATCACGCTCCCCGTATATTAACTTTCAAGTTGTTTATCATATAACCAACAACTTTCTATCTGATATCAGTGATCACATACTTTATTAACAGATTCTGGTGACTGTTCTAGTAACCCATGTATAAACGGAGCTACTTGTATTGACGACGTCAATTCTTTCCATTGCGAGTGTCCTCCAGGATTTACCGGTGAAAGGTGTGAGACAGGTATGAGAATACTTTAGGTGTAGTCTTTTGTATATTGGTCATTTAAAGCCACTGAGATTAGTTTCAGAAGTGATGATATTCTTTATTCCCTCCGTCAATAACGATTCCTTACAAAGACACATTTATTATAAATGAACAACATAAAAACAAACTGTTTAACAGTTATACCGTCTTAAAACAAACGCGATAGACTTTTATATATAATTACACAATATTGTTTCATGTATACTGCTAAAAATTGAATAGTGCTGTCATGGCAGAAAGCCCCAGATATCTAAAATTACCGTGAACATGGATAATGCTTAAAAGCTAAATAATTACAAATACTTTTTGATTATCATCAGCCTCAAAATTTATAGAAGATCTGTATAATTAACAAAAACTATTGACTTGATTGTGCTCCTTTAATTCACCTTTTAGCTTCAAAAACTAAACCTATAAACGTCTGCTCCAACGCGACCTGTCTGAACAACGGCACATGCGCATATCACAACAATACTTACGTTTGTCGATGTCAGTCTGGATTTACAGGAAACAGATGCGAAACAGGTACTAGATAGTATTAAATCTATTTCAACCAACCTGCACTCTGGCACTACTTTTAACGTGTTTACTTTACTTAAGTCACAAATTATTTTGGATTGACACTGGATATTTTACAGCTATTCTGTCAAATGCCGCATATCCAACAATTGGGCATAATTACTTGCATCCCAAATGAAAATAAACTATTCTTTGTATGCTTACCATTAACAGTTACTAAGTATTGGTATTGGTACCGCATGGTATAGATGGCATTTAAATGGTCAGTGGTATTATACCTATGATATTAAATATATCACAGATATAAACGAGTGTTCGAGCGCACCTTGTCACAACAATGGAACCTGTGAAGACCACGCCAACTATTTTGTGTGTCGGTGTCTGGCGGGATTCTCTGGATCCACGTGTATGACAGGTAAACATTTCATGATCAAATTCGCATTTTAAATGTGGTAAATGTACGAAACCAGAATTATAGTACGTCAATAATCATAATTTTCTTATTTACAGATATCGATCAATGTATTGGTGACCCGTGTGTAAACGGTGGTACCTGTATTGATGACGTCAATTCTTACCGTTGCAAGTGTCCTCCAGGATTTACCGGTAAACAGTGTGAGAAAGGTATTCAGCTTCATTTACCACCAATATTATCTATTGCTAATTACCACATGATTAGTTCGCGTTGTTAAATATGTTGTTTAATAAATGCACAGGAGCATTAACAATTCTTAGTATATTAGGTTATTATTGTATTCATATTTCAATGCATTGTGATATTAAATAGGATTTTTACGTTGATAATCACGATTGTTTGTATTTGTAGATGTTCATATATGCGACAGTAACCCGTGTGGTAACGGAGCTACTTGTTTTGATAACGCCAAGTATTTCTATTGCAAGTGCCCTCCGGGATTTACTGGCGAAAGGTGCGAGACAGGTATGATATTGTTTATATCCCACGTGTAATATTATAAACACTAACACCTAAACAGTTTGTGTTGGTGACTGTATACTGTTTTGTAAATATGTTGGACTGGTCTAAATGTGATACTGTCTGTATTTCAGATTTTTTTTACTAAAGAACCATATCTTTGACCCACTATTTTAACACGCGCACACACCTGTAAGATAAACAATATCTCGTGCACCCTAAAACAATAATGTCGTTTGTTTTTAATTGCAGACATTGGTGACTGTTCCAGTAACCCGTGTATAAACGGAGCTACTTGTACTGATGACGTCAATTCTTTCCATTGCGAGTGTCCTCCGGGATTTACCGGTGGAAAGTGTGAGACAGGTATCATACTGTTTATATTCCACGGGTAATATTATTATTATATAAGTTGTATCGATGATTGTATACTGCTTAGTAAATGTGTTGGACTGGCCTAACAGAGGACGAGAGTTCCAAAGAAGACATTTGGTCTAAATTGGAGTTTAAAACGGAACAATGGCTTAGATTTTGAATTTTTAACCAAGACCTGTAATGGTGCGTTGTCAAACTTAATTAATCGTTTTCTTTTCTACAGATATAGCCGACTGCTCCAGTGTCCCGTGTATGAACAAAGGCACGTGCACAGACTACGCCGATTCTTACGTGTGCGACTGCCTACCCGGTTACACAGGATCCAGATGTCAGACAGGTAGTAATAACGTATAACACTTTAATTTATTACCATTTCGTAAATATAGTACATTAACACTTCGTTTTGAAAGTGATAAAACGCCATGGGCACTCTCTGGTACGAGACAGAGGATAACGGTGGGGTGCAGTGTGGTGATGTGGTGTGGTGTGGTGTGGTGTCGTTTGGTCATCTCCCATCCCCAAGTACTAGATTAAATCCGGATTCTGGCAAAAATGATATAGACATCCTAGGAAAGTCAGCTGGCCTAAAACCTGTATTTCCATCATTTTACTCACAATATGAGTTGTAATCCATATACAAATGACCGACATCGGTAGGTATTGGCTTCGGATCCGAGTCGAGGCATGATATTTTTAATCCAGATATATACTGCTCCAAACCCTGAGTGAGTGATTCGCAATGCTCAATGGGTAGGTGTAAACCACTTGCACCAACCAGTGATCCATAACTGGTTCAACAAAGGCCATGGTTTGTGTTATCCTGCCTGTGGAAAACGCAAATAAAAGATCCCTTGCTGCTAATTGGAAAGAGTGGCCCATGAAACAGCGGGCTTTCTCTCTTTATGCGTGGTCCTTAACCATATGTCTGACGCCATATAACCGTAAGTAAAATGTGTTTAGTGCGTCGTTAATGCCTAGGTCACAAATGGCCTGCGGCATGTTGGCGGCAGCCGTAATTCTCCAAAATTGCCATAACCGCGCAGTAGCCGCAGGATAGAATACGGCAACCGTGAGGCGATCTCAAAGATTTTTGCTTGTCGCCGGAGCTTACGAATTTTGTTTTTCAATTTAACATTAAACCTTTTTTCGGAAATCGCAAGTCTGTAGGTCACAACCCCGCCACATGTAGTATCGCAAGGTCACTGTACGGTGGCCGTGAGGTTTTCACCCTATCTGGTTTCCCTAGAAAATCGTACGGTAGCCGCAGCAACCATGATGCCTCCTTACTGTCACCTCGCGGTGGTCTTGCGGCCTCCGTGAGATGGCCGTAGGATGTTCTAAAAATAGTACGACGGCCGTGCAGTGACTTTAGGACTGCCGTACGATGGCCTTGCGGTCTCCTCACACTTTTTCATTACATGACTTTTACGATTGCCGTGTGGACCCCGTAACATTTGTGAACACTGCTTCCGAAGCCCGCAAAGCCGTACGATTTGTAAAAATCTCATCTACAGACCGCAGAACTGTGCGGCGCCAGCACCATAAGTAACCTAGGCATAAATAAAGGCTAAGCATTTGTTTGTTTGTTTGTTTCTTTTCATATATAAATGCGTAATGATTCATTTGGAATGATATATAACTGTGTGGTTGTTATTCAGATTCGGTCATTTCCATTTAATTCAGGTCAAAGCAATCCCCACCACACCCACCCACCTCCCAAGATGCGACATGTACGCCTATGCATTCTGGTACAGTCCCTGGGAATGTTATAGCAACCTAATTGACAATTAAAGCAATTCTTAAATAATGGTATTGGAAAAAACACGTTTTTTTTGTGGCATTTAAATAATCAATTGTATTTTACACCTGATATTAAACATATAACATTTAAATGGTCAGGTGTATTAAACTTATGCTATTAAATATATTGCAGATATAAACGAGTGTTCGAGCGCACCTTGTCACAACAATGGAACCTGTGAAGACCACGCCAACTATTTTGTGTGTCGGTGTCCGGCGGGATTCTCTGGATCCACGTGTATGACAGGTATATATTGCTTCACCTTTAATCACAGGCTTTTGTTAAAGTAAATAGAAGATAACTGATGAGGGTTAATTCTCACACAATTCAGTATTCGCTTTAATATGCACGTAGCGGGCAGCATGGCCCAGTGGTAGAGTGCCCGCCTGATGCGCGGTCGGTCTAGGATCGATTCCCGTCAGCTGACCACTGGGTTTTTTTCTCGACATAACCATATGTCCGACGCCGATATAACCGTAATTAAAATGTGTTGAGTGCGTCGTTAAACAAAAAAAAATAATAATAATAATAATATGCACGTATATTTCATTAATATGCAAATGTATGCAAATAAGAGTTATGGCGTCGTGATATTAAATTTCAGTTTTTTATAATTGACGTAAACTAATATATGAATATGAACGTAAAATAATTGCCGGCCCGACGGGATGACATACAAATTTAGTTATCCTGGCGGCGCTCATGATGATGTTGACGAGTAAAACCGGTCAGGATGTCAGCATTTCAACCCATGCCATCATTGCTTTAAATGACGTTGACATGTTTTAGTAAACACACTAAAGGTCAACACACACAATTCAATAGAAACCGAATGACTAGGTTTAATACATACAGTGACTGGTTTACTTTATGTCACTAATGACATTGAACGCGATTCGTGTAAACTAGGTTGACCTGTGCAAACACATTCGGAGGTGTGAGTGTTCATGTTCATTGAAAACGATATTTGTCTCAGGAGATGACCACATCGCGCGTGCTCCCAAAGCGACACGAGCCATTTGTTCCCCAAGCTCAGTATGGGACAGCAACCGGATATTGCTGTTGTTGCGATACATTTTACTACATCTGTTGGTTCCATGACTGAACTAAGATTATAGAATTGTGTTAAAATATAACTTAGATATAACACACACACACACACACACACACACACACACACACACACACA
>JAECMU010021014.1:0-12292 GCA_016106625.1 Dracogyra subfuscus
ATCGGGGGGATTACCCCCCCCCCAGTGCAGGGTGGGGTGGGGGGGATATGAACTGGCCTGAAATCTTCACCATGTATTTCCATCTTTCTACTCCCAATATTAGTTGTAATCAATGTAAAAATACAGACTGATTTGTTTGGAATCCTATATAGCGTCTTGTAGGTAATGCGAATATAAATATACGTTGTCTTCCACATTCGGAAATATGTATTTCACTCGGGCAATACAAATCAACCTGACCCCACGTCTACTCCCAAAAAGGGAGCCTGAATGCCTATTTTGACCACAACTGTCAGGTGTAAAAGTATCATGAATAATAAGTATGTTTAAAAACCCACTATTTCTATTAATTGATAAACCTTAATGATCACGATTTAACATAATGTGTTGTCGATGGTATGGTTGGTTGGGACTAAGATATCATAGAGCCCAGAGTCTGATACGATGTTAGACCAAATTAATGTTTGAAAATGAGCAAAATGTACAAATCAGGCACATGTTCAGTGGGGTGGGATGGGGTGGGGTGTATCTAGACTGCGGCAGTTAGAAATGTGTTTGGAAGAGGGTGTTTAGACAACGCCACCCTACGTACCATCGCCTGCATCATTATTGACAAAAAGGCACATTCTTAAAAATGATATTAGAACATTTATATCACGCAAATATCACATTATTATTATTATCATCATCATCATCATCATCATCATCATCAAATGCCAGACTATAATATTTAAGAGATAATTGTGTTAGTATATCAGATGGGCAAGTTATACTCTTATGAGAGTACTAATATAATACATGCTTTTAATTATGGAAAATCTTTTCGAGTTACTTTTAAATGTTCAAGCATTTATTAGTTGGAACAACACTCAGTGAATCAAGACATTCGTTTTGCTTGTGTAATAAAGTTAACAAAATGTGTACATACTCATGCAAATGATATACATGGAAAATATTGGAATAAATATAAAGTGTTTAAATAAAGAGAGGCGCCAGTATTCCAAGTTAATTAAATAAACTAGAAAGGAAACCGCTTTTCATTTTGTTTACATTTATAATTGAATTGTTGTATATTTACCACCGGACTTAAATTTTGATTGTCCAGGAATCCAAGTCCCACCCGGACTTAATATCCTGGTAGTCAGACCAGTACTCCTAGATATATTTCCTAGATATATTTATAGGTATATTAGACCTAGGACCTGCATTTCTAGGAGACTAGGTCAAGCCAGACAACGATTTCTACGGACTTGCATTCCGTTTAAACAGGGTGATGGCCAACCCTGACATTGGTGTATGGCAACTAAGAATCGAATATGTGGAAAGAGGAAATGTGTGCTAGGAGCGGCACACGGGGAGCTAAATTGGTGGCTAAACCGCCAGCAGCGGATCTTTCAGCATCACCGCTCCTAGGACACAGCAGAAGAGAGAACAGACACCAGCCCGGACTTGATCCAACGTGTCAACTGCGTCAGTGTCGGTTCTAGATGTGAAGATCTGCCTCTGAACCCTGCGTTAACTCCATTGTCGGTGATTCCAGTGAAGCCACCGACTTTACATGTGGGACCAGTTGAGTCGCCGGCCCGAAAAGGGATCGGTGGAAAGAGGAAGGCAAACAATTAGCCAGGCGCCTTCCCATCTAAAGCAAAACTAACTTCCAACGTAGAGGAGATTCAATATTGGACTCTGCAGGGCGGGAAGCTGAATCCCCGCTACTCCAGACTACTCCGGACGAACATTAAGGATGGCGCCAAGACACTTTTCATTCCTTTGGAACAGATTCTGTCTGAGCTGTTGGTGGATCAGGACGGATACTTTGGAATTTACCGTGTCGTGATGTACGATAAGAAGGACGCGGCCTACATCATATACCGCTTCACGACACGATCAGCGAGACTCGTATCATACCGGAAATGGATAACGCCACGATCCACCAGATTTCCAAGAGAATTTTCGTAAAGGCTTAAAGGGACATTCCTGAGTTTGCTGCAGTGTTTTAAGATATTATCGACTAATACAAAATTATACGATTAAATTTAGATATTAACTATATTTTCTTGTTTAGAATATTAGTGACTGTATATTAAATGTGTTTCTGATCGTTCTAATATATTGGTACTTGGTTAATTTTCATTTTATTTCCTAAATAATATTGTTTCGTACGTACGAAATTATTTGGAGACAAAATCCAGTTTGGGCCTCTAACAAATATTAAGACGACCAGAAACACATTGAATATATAGACACTGATATTCTAAACACGAAAATATATTTAATATGTAAGTTTAATCGTAGAAATATTTTATTAGTCGGAAATGTTGTACAATGCAGTAAACTCAGGAATGTCCCTTTAACCTGCCATTGCCACCTTGTTGTCTCGTCTGAATCAGCGACCTGTTCTTCTGAGCATCAAGCCACGGAATTCCTTCATTTTCCGTAGCGTCCTCCATTGTCAATCTTGCCTCCGTGAGTATGGAATGAGTCAGAATTTAAAATGTTTGGCTGCCATCTCAAAAACGTTTTTCTTTTAGTTTTTTCAAATAGTCTGACAACACCCTTTATATTTGCAAGTATGTCTAAATCGCTCAAATCACCCTTTAATTTTGGACGAGCACTCTAATATTTTGTTTGCGATCGATCAATCCCCGTCAGCTAACCACTGATATAACCGTACTTATAATGTGTTGCGTGCGTCGTTAAACAAACAAACAAACAAACACACAAATCTCTTCGGAGCCGAGCAATTTAAATTATTAACTTGCATCTTGTTTACATCCAAATCTGCTCACCGCCGAGTATTAATTGATGCGTATCTCTTTCCTCTCTTGTATTTGTAATGTTTTAATTGTGAAAGCGTGCCCTGTTTGTGATTTTGTTGTGTAATAAAATAATTGTTAAAATGTAATGTTCTTGCTTATTCTTCTGTTACTAGGGGTTAATACAGTACTTAAATCAAAAGAACCTGACAAACTGGCAATATTAAAAAACACATACTCCCTATTGCAAATTCTGAATTTTTGTGAAATCGCATGTTACACAGGCGTACTGTTACAGTGCGGGGTGGGACATAGCCCAGTGGCACAGCACTCGCTCGATGAGCGGTCGGTGTAGGATCGATCCCCGTCGGTGGGTCCATCGGGCTATTTCTCGCTCCAGCCAATGCACCACGACTGGTATATCAAAGGCCGTGGCATGTGCTATCCTGTCAATGAGATGGTGCATATAAAAGATTCCTTGCTCGCCATATAACCGTATATAAAATGTGTTGAGTGCGTCGTTAAATAAAACTGTTTCTTCTTTTTTTTGGTTACAGTGCGTTAAATGGCTGGTTTGTTTGGACTGGTTTTTGTTTTTACTTTATTTATATATTTTACTTATATATATATATTATTATTATTATTATTATTATTATTATTATTAGTATATTTTTTTAACCTTCCCCTTCAACACAGTTAAACCAGATTGTTTTGACATTATATTTTCTTGTATTATATAGAGCCGTTCAACATTTACATAACGCAAACTTTTGGAACTTGTATACCCTCTCCGTAACACTTTGTTACCATAAGTAAAGGTCATAGATCTATACACAATGTAAAATGTCATTTGACACTTCACGTTTGGTTGCATACACCTACTCTCGCTGGTTGCTAGACACAAATACCAATTAACAAAGATATCCTGAATGCATAGAGATAGATCGTGTATGTCCTAGTAAATCATTATAGGTATGAATATACATTTTAAATGTACTATTATAAAATAAACCAAACACCATGACGAATACAAACGTCAGCTGCTTGATGGTTTAAGAAAAGCATGTACTCATAAGCAAATGGAAATGTTCAAGTTAAAGGACATGAATTAGTAATTAGGGATAAGATATTCACAAATAAATTATTGAATGGAGATCCAACCTTTCAATATTAGAGAGAGAGAGAGAGAGAGAGAGAGAGAGAGAGAGAGAGAGAGAGAGAGAGAGAGATGATAAAAGGAGTGGGGGAAATCCCGAAATCCTCAACACACACACACACACGCGCGCGCGCAGACAGACATACACATACGAAGATATAGAACAAACAATAATTAGAAAATGCATAAAAGAACCAGAGAGGACAAAAACAAACCTTATAAAAATATATAAAATGAAAATGGTCTTTACTTATGTACACTTCGCTTCCATACTCCGGTGTGCCTCCTGTATCGGACCCGGTGTCACAGAACAGAGAGCAGTTTCCATTTTCATCAAATCTGAACATAAGACAGAGATCATTTCTTGCACAAAGTCCAGTACATACCAACAGGCGTGCAACCACACCGTTCCAAAGATGACAACTGGATGTGATTGTATTTGAAACCTTCCAAAATGATTTGTCCTCAAAGGAGAATATTCCGACAGTAAATATTACCATAAATATGATGTTCAATAGACCTCTATCCTTCATCATACACCTATAGAAGATGGGCATTATGCGTTGTAATAACAAGAAAACATTTGAAAGTCGATTTAATTGCGTGCCATGTACTAGAATAAAATACGACACGATTGTCCTTCGAAGTGCCAAAGTGAATACCAGAAATTAATTAATGCTGATTTGCCCGCCCGTCTGACTGAAATAACCAATGAAATACTGTCTAAATTGGTTAGACAGAATCGGTCGAGTTTAAACTGTTATCTTTCATTACACGTCACCAATAAAATATTAATATACAAAAAGCAGCCTTTCATTTCATCAGTTACGTCCCATTGATCAGAATAAACATCCCAAGCAAGTCATCGTAACTACGCACTGTGCTTTCATTTATTGACCTGCCTCACAGGTATTTCCGCACAGTCGTACGCAAATTCTTCACAATGTGCTAAAGGTAAAAACGTGATCCTCCCGGTTACGATAGTGGGCCATATCCATCTGTCTACTCATAATCTGACATTCATTCAGTTTATGTTAGTGCTTATATCCAAATAGGGTTCCAGCACGCTGTCCTGGATACACACATCAGCTATCCAGATCCCGCCAAATAAGCGACTTTACGGTCACTCACAGACGTGCAAAATAAAGTTGCCTCCATTTACAAACAAAGGTTTATCAACTATTGATAGGGTTTAAGCATGCTATCCTGGGCACACAACTCAGCTATTTGGGCTGGCTGTCCTAGTGTAGTAGAGTGAGTGTATAATAGTACAAAATGGGATACTAACATGCTATAATGCATGCAGTTAGACGATCATGTATAAAGGATAATTTGACTAATGCATGGTATTTGTGATTAGACGCATTTGTTTCTCTTTCAGTGTATTCACATTCATTTATTCTAATTTTTCAGTATATTCACATTTTTCTACGAATAATGATTAATATATAACAGCATCACATAAATAGTAATTATATTGCCATTGAAGCTAATATTCTAGAGCTTGCAGATTAAGAAGTAGTTAATTGGCGGTCATTTTGAATTGTGACGTCACCTAGCCAATAGAGGTCACTGCCTGATCGATCCTATATCAAGTTGTACTCTACGCATGAAAAGTGGCATGTTGGTATCACATTGTGCACTTTATATCACAAATCAACAGCACTATCCAGGTTAGTTGGTTGGTGAGAGAGAAGTAGGTGTAGTTGTTTTACACCTACCCATTAAACCTGGCTCTAGGTGGGAGACTGTACTGGGATGCGAACCCAATACCTACCAGCCCTAACCACGACACCTTCAATGTCGGACATGCTCCCATCATGTAGTTATACGTAAAACATATGCCAACTGAACCCGACATCCCACATCACTTTCTAGATCCCGCGATATAAACGACTATATAGCCACTTACTGTTGAAGGAGGCAAGTTGAACTTGCTTCCAGTAACCAACAAAGATATATCAATCAAGCTATTAACCCACTTCCTACATTTGACAATCAGAACAGAACAGAAACTGTATTACTACTCAGGCCGTTACACAACGGCATATGAGGTTCATGCAATACACAATATGATACAGTGACAAGATGGGGTTTACAGGAGATAATATGGTAATTTGCTAATTACATATTCGTATGACTTCGACGAAATAGTGATAATATACAAGTAATGCAAGTAGAACCTGTATGTTATATGGTATATTAAAACACGTATGTGAACACTATATACACAATATAAATGAGTTATTAATTCTAATAAGCGGGCAGCATAGCCCAGTGGTACAGTGCCCGCCTGATGCGCGGTCGGTCTAGGATCGATCCCCGTGAGCTAACCACTGGGGGTTTTCTCGACATAACCATATGTCCGACGCCGATATAACCGTAATTATAATGTGTTGAGTGCGTCGTTAAACAAACAAACAAAAAATAAAATAATTATAATAATAAAGAAATAATACACTCGAACATAATTATCCAAAATACTTTTCTGTTGTTCTTAAGGTTTTATGGCATTTGTCCATAATTACTCTTATTAATTTACACAATTTCTTAAGAACACTTATTTTTATTATGTATCATTAATTGTTTAAATTTAAGCATGTTAGGTTTAATATAGTAATATGGTTTTAACAATGATTTACGGGAGTTTGCAAAAAACGTACACATGAATAAATAGTGAAATTCGTCACCAATATCATTATTACAAAATATACATGTTCTATATTCTACGGGAATATTGCTCCAGCGTCCTGTTTCGATTGGCAGATAGTGGATGTTCTGAATTTTTTAAAAGTTGTCCAGCATTTCTGTGGTAATAAAGTGAAATATTTCTCTAAACAGAGATTTTCTTTAAATATAGAGTACGTTTTGCCTCTTGGTGATGAGGTTTGTCACTATTCCATTTGTGTAGATACTGGTCATTTTGCCTTAATTTAACATGATCAAGAAGAGAACGTACTGAGGTAAATCTAAGTGACGACCAAGTATTGTTCATACTTAAATTATTTAATATATCTTCTACTTGTTTCATCCATTTATAATGATAGTTATATAAAGAAGAGTCGTTTAACATTAGCCGATAAAATAAGAACGATATTTTTGTTTGTTTGTCAGATACAATCTGGGCCAAAAAACTTATAATTCTTTGTTGGATAATAAACTTAAGAGGTTTTCTTCCTAGTTCCCCATATAACATCGATATTGGCCTCTGTACATCAACAGCATTAAGTTACTTTTCTATGAACTGTGTACGGCGTTATAAGAATGTTATGCTTGATAATGTGTGTATAGTTAATGGCATCGTCTTGATTAAACGGCCTATCTGTATACAGAAACCTGTTCCGCTATACGTTTAACCTGGAGTACAACCCTTGACAAATAGTTCTACCAAAAGTAATTCATTGATTCGAGGAGACACGTTTTAGCAATTTGGGATCAATAAAGAGTTTTAATGGTAGGTGATGCATGGCGGATATGTAATTAACTTTTATAACTAGATTATTTTACCAAACGATGTGATAATATTGACGTAATATCGAGTTTCAGTTCCAATACCGTAACTGGGCGAAAATAAACCAGGATCAATGAATGAATGAATGTTTAACGACACCCCAGCACGAAAAATAACTATGGTGTGTCAAACTATGGTAAACACAAAAATTAAATTGTGAACAACATCAGTATAAAAATTAAAGAGGTAAATTAAAACACAGTGTATAGAACTGTTCAAAAATTCAAATTTTACAGATACATAAAATTACAATTTTCATTAAAATTTAGGATCACAAAGAAATTACAACACACGTTCAGGATGGAATCGAAATGATGATTCCATCACATTTCTTCGTTCTAATAGATCTGTTCTACTTTCTCTCAAACGATTGAACTCCACCAAAATGTGGCGTACCGTCAGAGTACCCTAACGATCCGTAACCAAGATAAATGAATGGGTCAAGTATGTATGACCGATATAAGTACGATACAAGACTGTTTCATCCGCCCTACACTGCCTATAGCTGGACTGCCACTCTCATAGAACTGGCGTGATAACATGAAGCCTGTTCGCACTCATCCTGCTAAGTCAAAAAGATAAATTGGTTAACATTAGCAGACATGGCAGCTAAATATGTTTGTATTACCCTTGATGCCAACATGGATAAGCACCCAATAAAATACAATGTCTTTATTGGCAATGGATAAAAAGACACACTTTCGTATTGCTCATCCCAATAAAGAGATGTTTCAGCTTCAGATTGTATAAAGATTGTAGGCACAAAAGTAAATCCGTGAAACTTAATAAATTTGTATGCATTAGAATCCTGTATATCTTCTAAGGCTTTAACAACTCCCGAAACTTCAGCACTAAAGTCTGATTCGGAATCTGGCAGTCGCATGAAAATTATTGTGAATGATGGAAAACCTTTAGCGCAAGCCACACAATTCCCATTCCGTGATCCGTCTGTATAAACAGGAATGTAATCACGATACCTGTTTTAATATCAATAGAGTCTGCGCGATGGGTAGGTGTAAACCACTTGCACCTACCAGTGATCCATAACTGGTTCAACAAAGGCCATGCTTTGTGCTGTCCTTCCTGTGGGAAGCGTAAATAAAAGATCCCTTGCTGCTAATCGGAAAGAGTAGCCCATGCAGTGACGACAGCTGGTCTCCTCTCAAATTCTGTGTGGTCTAACGATATGTCTGACGTCATATAACCGTAAATAAAATGTATTGAGTGCGTTGTTAAATAAAACATTTCATTATTTCTGACAGAAATAAAAAAGACAAAAAAGAAGAAATTATGATGCGCTTTATTCACGGTTATATGGCGTTAGACATATCGTTAGAGACATACTGAGAGAGAAAACTTGCTGTCACCAGTGCATGGGCTACTCTTTTTCAATTAGCAGCAAGGAATGTTTTATGTACCATCCCACAGACAGGATAGCACATATCACGGCCATTAATATATCAGTCTGGCTGAAACGAGAAATAGACCGATGGGTCCACAGTCGCCGATCGATCCAAAACCGACTTGCATTGTAAGATGTGTGTGTGTGTGTGCGTGCGTGCGTGTGTGCGTGCGTGTGTGTGTGTGTGTGTGTGAATGTGTTGACGGATAGTTCAAAAGGTTATAAATTTCATTCAATCAAATTGCGCAGACATTTCTCTTAATCCTACGGGATATTCCAAATTCCATAGCAAATTACGTCATGCTACTTTCCCCGCTCATTTGAGTGAAATAATCAATGGAATTCTGTGTAAGCTGGTTAGAAGGCAACAATGTAGTTCTTCAAATATTAAAATGGGTTACGTTAATACTAATATTGTCTCTCGAATCCGATTTTAAGATGTTATTACAACAACAATTTTTTTTTAGGGTTATCACCAATAAAACATTACACCTTGACAAATATATGTACCAAAATTAATTGGTTTGCGAAGACACATTTTAGCAATTTAGGATGAACAAAGAGCTCTTTATGGTAGGTGATGCATACATAGCAGTTATGCAATTGACAGCACATTATTGTACCAAAATGTGCGACACTGTTGACGAGAAACGTACAGGTGTGATCATGACGGTTTCTGATACAGAATAAAAGCCCTAACGATCTATAATGTTAATAAAGAGGAAGTCGACAATTTCCATTAGACCATCCGGAAGTAAATGTCGTGCCCTTCTAGTAATTGCTAGTTGGAACAGTAAATCAATGCAAACGCACTAGAATAATGTATTTCACTTGTCTGACCCACCGTTCCGGGACGAATTCTACGATACACTGGATCTTGCTACTGGTAGTGCACACGAATTCGACACTGGGACTCTCTAGGGTGTCTACTCCCAAATCAAATCCCACAGACGACAATAGTAAACCAGCTACCTGCAGCGTATTAATTTACATAAGCACAACGGCTATAACTACTACGGATATAACTCAACCTCAAAGTGAATCAGAATTATTTTTGTTTTAATTAATTTATGTTCTTTTGGGGGCAAGCTGCTCATTTCAGAGATAACGGGTAGCGTCTATTTCCGCACAAAATTCAAGAAATTCTTTTCACAGGTACCCATACATGTTTACAACACAAGGCTGTTCACACAGTGGTACTAGATAAAATAAAGCTGAGTACATATTGTTCCCAGTTGAAACCTCTTTTTTTCTTTTTGTAAAACCAACACTGTCACATTTATCACCAACCATAGGACTTGTGGTGTTAACTTCTCTATAAAGGTTCGGTGCACCACGAATTGTGACGCAGCCGAAAGTCTACCTACAGTCTGGGAACCAGAGCCAATAGCAATACTTTTGTATTATATATTTTCTGAACAAGAAAGATGTCTTGTTTGTGAATATAATTATACCGACTTCCATTATTTTGGTTTAATCAAATTTATTACTGAAAGCGTTTTGGAATTGGCGAACAGGCTAACGCCTTTATTAAGGCCTCACCTAACAATTTACACAATACACAATGCACCTGATTTCTCCGGAACTATGACATTCTTTACTCTAGATGGTTCAGATTAAATTATGATCCCGCCCGCAAATTAAGTTGACTGAAAGGTTTGTTCTAAGATAGGACTCGTTGACTGGACTCCATATCATGTTTGTCTCCAAAATAGGAACACAGATTTTTTTTCTTACAAAATGTTCTATTAGAGTAGCTAAACAAACCTAACACATTTATTTGAAACATTAACACAATTGTGGAAATGAATGAATATTTAACGACATCTCAGGACGAAAACTACATAGGCTGTTGGGTGTCAAACTGTGGAAAATACAAAACAAAATTAATGAACCACATAAAAATTCAACAGTTAAATTAAAACACAGTGTAAAGAACTGTGCACAAAATATGAATAGCATAGATACATAAATGTAAAATTTAGAATAAAATTCAGTATCAGGAAGAAATTACAACAAAAGTCAGTGAAGGCATCGAAATGATTCCATCACATTTCCTCTGCCATTCCGTATAATCCAATAACCTGAAGTGAAGTCCACGCAGGAACACATTGACAGATTGCGGGCTCGAACCCGCCATGAAGTGATCCTCAACTCGTCACGCATGCCACATGTCCAAACTCAAGGGGACCATAAAAAATGAAGAAAAGTCGAAATGTTAAACGTATATAAATCTACATAGGATCATTAAAATAATAAGCACACTAAAAATGAACAAAAGGAATAAATCTATTTAAAAAGTATTTAAGGATAAATCTAATAATAATATCAGCAACAACGAATACTGTCTTGATCTATTCACATAATTGAATCAAATGTAAACATACAGTTATCCTTAAAATAGTTTGATTTCCATTACAAAGTATAGCGTGTTAAATTACGAAACTTACTTGCATTTAAGCTCACGATCATAAACTAAACTGACATATATCATGATGCATCCCTACGGTGTAATATGACATGTAATTAACCAGGTGGGGATAAAAGTCTTTACACCGCTATAATTTAAATTTTGCGAATATTGATATTTAATATATCAGTATACTGTAATATCGTAACATTTATTTATTTCGTTATATATGTATCAAGACGTATTAATTGTTGTGTATTTAGTCTAGTAAACCATCTGATTACGTGTTTTCCTCTTACGTCATTGAACAGTGCATTGAGTCTTGTTCAGTTTACTTTACTGTTGGACCAATAGTGTGTTATTTGAAGAAACTGCGGGTCTTTGAAGAAACTGTGCATCAAGCGAACGCTCTACCACTGGACTACGTCCCGCCCATGGAAAAAAAATACCCGCCAGACAACTGAGATGTGTGCCCATGATACCTTGCTTGAACCGTACTTGAAAATAAAGTTGAAATAAAATGAAATGAATCAAAGACTAGCCCGTGGAGTGTCGGCAGCAGGTTTCCTATCTGGTTATTTAACGGGTGTTATACAGGAACTTAATGCACTTTGCCTAACTTATATACGGATTTTAAAATGTTTGGGGAGCGGGACGTAGCTCAATGGTAGAGCGTCCGTTCAAGGTGCGGTGGGTCGTCGAATCGATCCCCCTTGGTTGATACATTAGGTCCAGGGGCTAGTTCGCATTCCAGGCAGTGTTCCACAACTGGTGTAACAAAGGCCGTGATATGTAATATCCTGTCTGTGCATATGAATGATCCTTTGCTGCTAATCGGAAAGAGTAGCCCATGTAATGGCGGCAGTTGGTTTCCTCTTTCTTGAACTGCGTGGTCCTTAGCCATATGTCCCACACCATTATAAATGTAAATAAAACTGTGTTTGCAGCTTAGTTAAATCAAACATTCCTTTCCTTTTCTCTAAGCATTATGTATGTGGGTGTGGGTGTGCGCGCGCGCGCGTAGAAACATACATTCATTCTCTCTCTCTCTCTCTCT
>JAECMU010021028.1:0-15031 GCA_016106625.1 Dracogyra subfuscus
AAATAGATCTTACGCTGGTGGTTCGTAAGTGCTGATCATGATTAACCATCCACGAGAATTTGATCAGGTTTTGGTATCGGAGCCTCAAACGTAGACTACAGACTTGAACAAATTACAAACCTTATATACCTTAAGTTTTGAGGGCATCGTGACATCAAATTGACAGTTTCTGTCTGTTAAGAATTTTCATTGCATCAGTAAATAAAACAACACCATTTTCATCAGTAGTAATATTCCACTAAAATTACCCTTTGCTTTATTTTATTTTGTTGGACAGAACTGATTTGACTTAGGTTTGTGCAATGTTATGTGCACTCACATAACTATGGTGTAAAAACAGTGCTGATTCCTATATGTAAAGCTGAATGCCATATTAGGAAGTGTGTTGCCTGTCTATTGCGGTTTAATAAAAGTTACTTGCAATTTGGGGCATTTTGAAGTGAAGTATGGCTATATTTCAAGTGACGAGTTGAAAAAAAAAGGTAAAATGACGTCATTGGGTTTCCACTTTTCATTTAAGACAGAAATGTAAATATTAGGGTGGGGGTGGGGGGTGGTTCGGTTTAATTGTTATATACGCTAATGTCTGTATGCTCAGCAATATAAAAAACAATAGTGGTGAGATGTCTAGAGACGGGCATTTGCGTGTTTTACATTTTGAGTTAAATAATGAATAACTGGGAGGATTTCACGGACAACTGCACAACATGGGCACACAACAATTATTGAAATTTGTTCATCTATAAAAAAATATTGGCAATAAGACCGCTGCACCATGACGACGTCATTTTCTATCTTTAAAACTACATAATAATAAGACCACGGACCGTTCTTCTGCATTAATCATGGCAGGAAAACACATTTCAAAGTCGAATTAGTTTAAATCAAAACCAGAATGATCGTATTTTTAACAGAATATCGGAACAAAAACGAACTGCATATTGCAGCCATGCGTGCTTGGATGTAATCACTGTTGTGTCTCGCGCACGCCGGTTTCCTGTTTCTGCGCATGTCTGCACCAAAATAGCGGAAATCGTCTGATAATTAAAAAGCTGCACGAAACGAAACACGGCCTACTCTTATCACTGTATCTTGGTGACACGAGCTTTCAGCAACGTCTTATGTTCTGCCTTCCCAGAACTTCTTCCGAACCCAACTCGGGTTTGAAAGAGCGCACAGGCCACGGCGAGGCATAGTTTAAATCCCCGCTACACACACGATACCTCATAAAGTCCCGTTATCCCGACAGCAAATTACCTCTGATTAGCGTGTGACCATATTTTCCCGCCAAATTTACGCTCCAACGTCTGCCACAGACGCGAGATCGACATCAAAGGATGGCAAATCGGCGATAAGCTTGAAGGAATTAAACAAACCGTCTTCAAACAAAAACTCGTGTGTGGGATTATTGGCGATGTATCAAAGAGTGGTCATTGGAAGACGGGCGAGGCGATACATTGTAGGAAGAGAGAAGAAGAAGACGAAGAAGACACACAAACACGCCCAACCACTAATATATGTACTAATAATGTAGGAAGCTATGCTATTAAATGTTATACAAATATAAGGTTTGTTTATTTTAACAAACCTTACTTCCCGTATCAGACAGCTAATGTTTGGAAAATTAGTTTTCATTAAAGTGACAAACACCGGCGTATTTTTAACTATTACACCTGTTTTGGATAATTAAAATAGGACATTAGTTAGATTTTATAAATGTCATTGTTTATAGTACTAATTGCTTTACATCTTATTTTTTTATTTTTTTTATTTTTATTTTTTTTGAGGGGGGAGGTGGGAGAGGGGGTTGTGGGCTTTTGTATATTCTGGTGTTTCTACTACCACAAATGTATTTTTGGTATATTTAAAAACGCACGTACCTTTGAGAAATAACTGTATTTCAGTGTTTCAACGTCACAGACGTTTGTCTCAATCTATTGTAAGTATTAAACCTAGTGTCCCATTTTAACTAGCAAGGTTTGCGACTTTAATTCAGTATAAAACTTATTTAAATTAATTCAATAAAAGTTAAAATGAACATCAGTTGAAAGTGCCACATTAACGTATTCATTATAACACATATCACTGAAAAAGGACGTAGCCCAGTGGTAAAGTGTTCGCTTGATGCGATCTCGGTCTAGGATCGATCTCTGTCGGTGGGCCCATTGGGTTATTTCTCTTTCCAGCCAGTGCACCACGACTGGTATATCAAAGGCTGTGGTATGGATTACCCTGTGTAGGATGGTGTATATAAAATATCCCTTGTTGCTAATTGAAAAGAGTAGCTCATGCAGTGGCGACAGCGGGTTACCTCTTTCCATATCTGTGTAATCTTTAACCATATGTCTTACGCCATATAACCGTAAATAAAATGTGTTGAGTGCGTCGTTAAATAAAACATTTCTTTCCATTGAAACAGGGCCAAATACTATATTAGTATTAGAAAACATGGGGTGTATAACGACACCACTAGAGCACATTGATTTATTCATCATCGGCTATTGGATGGTAGGTGGGTTTTTTTTACATATAGTCGTAGAGTAGTTAGTTGCAAGGGATCTTAGTAATAGAATGTAGACATGAGTTATGATGGTAAACAGATAAAACACCCAACAAAACGAAAACCAAAATAAACAACAAACCTAGACGCGCAAACATATCGGAACTTTGCTGTGAATCTAAAGTGGGTGCCAAAAAACCAATAATAGGAATTCTTTGTAGTGACGTTATTGTGTAATAAACACATTCCCAACCAACGCAAGCAATGGAATGTTTGTTTAACGAAATCTCACAGCTTACTGTTTTACCCACGGCTATAAAGTGTTTAACGTGGTCATTCAAAGCCATTTGATTGGCCGTTTAGTCGTAATAACATGCATGTCAAATCCAAACAGTCCAAGGAAATTAGCACAACTGATATGGATTGATATTAAGGAATTTAATTGTGTAAATAACTAATTGAAACACACGTGTTCATTTTTAAACCAGTGGTTGCAAAGTATGTAGCATTCACTGGCCACGCTATATTTTTTATCTAAGAGGTTTTGATCCCAATACCGTGTTTTAACACTGCGCTTCATCCCAGTTGTATGGTGCGAACTTACCTATTGAGTCATTAAAACTCGCTCTGTGTGGGAGTCAGTCCCGGTCTGCGAACCCAGTACCTACCAACCTCTACCTGATGGCTAAACCACGACACCATCGAGGTGGGTTCCAATAATCAATCATTAATGCAATGTGCTCTAGCGGTAAAGTTTAACGATACCACTAGAGCACATTCCAATAGTCAATGATTAATGCAATGATCTCTAGTGGTACCGCTAAACCTTAATATTTTATCCCCGCTACACAAATCGTGTGACAATATTGTGTAAATGCGGTGCGACATTATCGCGACACCGATCAGTGCGGAACCCATCTACACGGACACCCTGATAGTAAAGATAACGCCAGAACAATCCGTCGTGCAGTACCACTTACATCGCCCTTGGTGGTCCCATCATGCACCGCGGCCGTCGTGCCTGTCTCCGGCTGGTATGTGTCATCTCGCTGGCCGTTTCCAGACTCACCAAAAAAGATCAACGTTGTTTAGACACGGGCACAGCAAACAGACGAAACCAGTTGCATAACATTTATATACAGCTAAAGAGAACAGCCCTTGGACAAACCGCTGATTATTCCCCTCCTTAATCCCTTAACTCTTTGGCGGATTATCGGATGGCCCCGTGTTAGCACATAGACTGTCACAAGCGTCACTCTTTATGTAACAGCTAAACAAGCGGCGATGCGTGAAACGCAAGGTGTCTGCGTAGTCCACACGGCCATCAATCACGCATTGAGCATGGTTTAGATAGATGGTCAAAAGTAATGGCGGTTTAATTGAGCTGGAATCTTAATGATGCCGTAATTACTGTTCCGCTAATCTGTGACGAGTTCCCGGCATTCAGGAGTCCATGCCCCCACAGGCCGGTGTTGCGTCGACATCATCAGATTAGAGGAATCAGAAACAGATATCTTGGAGGAAGAGTTTGGGTTCCAAAGCCGATGAACTCCCAATAAATCTCTTTTTTACAAATTGCAACCAAACTGTGCTCCAATGGCCATTCCTATTTAGCAAAGCCGTCTTAATGTTTACCCTCATATTATATAAGTCCAGACAACGTATGAGGAAGATTGATGAACTGTGCACATTGAAATCAAAATCTTAACAAGTTAAAAGTTAAATAATGTTTTGATTAATGACATCAGTGAATCACTTTGTTGTATTAATTATCGTCCAATATTAGTATAGCTTGTTTTATGCGTCGCCTCCAGTGGCGGACATTGACATTTGCATGACTAGTGTAACATATTGACTCATCTGTAACATATTTCCAAGCTCAGTTCATCTCTAATATTGCCATACACCACTGTCGTGGTTGATTTTCAATATTTGTCTGCGTGACAGAGTTTAACTCAGCCGGTTGAATACTAGCATGTGGTGCTTTGGTCGCAGGATTGAACCCGCTAAATGAACTGATTCTGTGATTGTATTTTCTCTTGTCAAACCATTGTTCCACGAGTGGTATATCAATAGCAGTATCATGTGCTGTCCTGTCTGTGAACAAAATGCTTACGATTATAAAATACGTTTTGTTGCTAATGGTTTCCTTAATACTACATGTCAGAGTTACGAAATGTTCGACATCCAAGTAAATAAACGATGATGACTCCTTTAAAAAAACAACACAAAAAAACAACACAAACAAAAGCAATGTGTTCTAGTGGGTTTTAATGGTTAAACAAAACAAACTTTATCAGACTTAAGTAGGATTGAAGGATGTGTTATATATTAGTGAGTGTACAAGTATAGAACACGCCACATTGCTGTGTATGATTGGTAAACAACGCTCGGTAGATTCGGTTCTCTGTGATAAGCATTTTGTGAACAATTAGACTGCAATACTGTCACCTGTTGCAAGATAAGCCGATACGAAACCCGTACTTTCTCTATCAACCGCAGATGCAGAATGCAGCGTGTCACATACCTGTACACATACTTTACACTTGTATGATGCATTAATCATAACTTGTATTCGTATCTGTCCCAGTGCTGATCATTCATTACCGTTAGCAAACTGTCACCCCGCACGTGCTTTAATCAGCGGCTATTACTAACAGACATTGCTTGTCATGGCGCCATCATCAACCAATCAACCCCAAAACCCGCCAACTTTATATATTAAAAGTAAAGTAAAGTTTGTTTTGTTTAACGACACCACTAGATCACACTATTAATCATTATCTATTGGATGTCAAACAGTTGGTAATTTTGACATATAGTCTCTTAGCGAGGAAACGTGCCACATTTTCTCATTAGTAGCAAGGAATATTTCATATGATCCAATGGGGTCACCGACGGGGATTGATCCTAGACCGACTATGCATCAAGCGTGCGCCATACCACTGCGCTACGTCCCTCCCTCATTGTTATACTAAGCCATTTTACCCAATCCCAGTAGGAACCCCACGAATGGTATATTAAATGTTGTGTGGTATGTGCTGTCCTGTTTCATATAAAAGATCCCCTGCTGCTAATAGAAAAAATGTTGCGGGTTTCCTCTTAAAGACTATATGCGAAAATTAGCAAATGTTAAAAATCCAGTAGCCAATGATTAATAAACCAGTCGTGGTGCACTTAGTAGAACGAGAAATAGCCCAATAAGTCCATTGACACGTATTCATCCTAGAGCGACTGTGCATCAGGTGATCGGTTTACCACTGGACTATGTCCCGCCCCGACTAACGGAAGAAATAAGTAACAAACCAATTAATAAATGTTTTGCGCATACATTACATAACGTATTTTGTTACACATATAGTTAAACATATTTTGGTATATATCAGTGATATGTCCCACTACACAATATTACACACGCTACCATTTTGTATCATGTTTATGTCCCATGTGAACTAATTTTTATTGTCACTCGCTAAAGCTCGTGAAAATTGATAATTGTTTCAGCCAGGACCTAAACATGATACGAACTAAAAGCTCGTTTAATATCCTATAAACCCGTTATGAAATGACATATACCTAAAAGACTACACACAATGGATGTGATTCACTGAAGTTCCGGGTTTACGGACCAACACGTGGCACCGAGCCTGGAGAGTGTTGTAAGTGATACGAGGAGTTATCCACACGAACTGGGACAGAATGAAAACTGATATGAAATGTGAACGGGGAATCGTAACACCACGAGATAGGACATTCCTGTTCGCACATCCGATACAACTGTTATGACTGGCTCTATAACCGGTCCGCTCTGATTGGGAACAAAGATGGCCGGAGCGCGGGTAGCGACATGGCCGGAATGTCCAGACGAAACCAGTCGGCGTCTTAGAATGTTTGGACTGACCGTGACAAATTAGCCAACGAGAGTCCGATTTGTGCATGTCGTAGAAATAGATTAGTGTTGTAGCTGTCAATGATGATGATAATCATTGCTTTGAATGCTATTTTGAAGAAATCTTCTACAGTTCTTTGAAACCGAATTATACGTACTGAGATCAAGTTTGGTACTTCTGACTCGTAGTCATCACAGGAAACCCGCTACATTTTTCCTAATGCAGTAAGGATGTTTTATTTGTGTTTTCCACAGACATATATCACGGTTGGAACAAGAAAAACCCCAATCAGTGGTATACTGAGATAAATAAATAAGAGAAAACGCATGGTGTTATAGACGAATCTTAAAGTAACAGACCCTAGTTTCAACCCGTGGAAATTAACACTAAGTTTAGTTAATCTACATGAAACACGAGTCTGTGAAATAACCTCTGAAAATAGACTAAAACTCGAATCCATAATTGTTACTTCGCAGACGCACGTGCGTTTTTACAAATTAAAGAAATGCATTTTTGATATTAAAAACACTAAGATGACCCAAAACACTTTGAATATACGTAAATGGATAATCTAAACAATAAAATCTAAGTAAAGTATGATTTTATTTATCAAAAAGGGCTCTAATAGTCATAAATATGTCTTAGTGTTTAAAAACTAGGGTATATTCCTTTAACTGACTATTAGCGCAGTTATGTATGTATACTTTATAGTACAAAGATCTGTGTAATGTGGGACTAAATGTCAATAATGTAAGATTAAGTATGAGTAACACTGTTAACTTTCCGACAAACTGGCCCTGCGCGTGCTGTAACCTCACCGTGGTGCATGGGTTTAACATTCTCTTTGAGAATGGCCAATACAGCAAATTTTGAGTAAAATTCAGTATCCGTAAAACTTAAAAGTCTGTGATATTTGTGTTTTTGTACAGTTCTTTACACTGTTTTTGTTTAAACCTTGAATGTTTATATTGATGTTGATCATCACTTTAAATATTTGAATTACCATAGTTTGACACCCAATAGCCGATGTATTTTTCATGCTGGGGTGTCGTTAAACATTCATTCATTCATTCATTCATTCATTCATTCATTCATTCCGACAAACTGAATGATGTTTTTTGTTGCAGTCACATCCTGGTCTCGGGCTTTTAGTGATCACTTATTTCATTCCAAAAGCAATGTTATTATATTATTTATTTTTGGTTCGTGGTTCGTCGTTAAATATTCATGTATTCCCTTATTCCTTTATTTATTCAAACAAAAATCAATTTTATTGAGTGTACATACTGTTTGTTCTGCTTCGTTTGTTATTTTGTATCAGCATTCCATTTGATATTATGATTAGGGAATTTTCACATTTATAATAAATAATAAAGGGAACAAACTGCAACCTTGTCTGCTACAGTTGTACTCGTTACTGTTGTTGAATTGTAGCGTTTAGATATAATCGTATCAGGTGAAAAGTTATATTCCTGATCTACTTTTCATTATTTATTTCACAAACTTTGTAGAGGTTAAACAAGTGCATTTCAAAAAACAATTCACGTTTATTTAACACCACGGCATACATTTTTTTATAAATAGTGTATGGCATTGTATACTATTGTTTAAAATTCCTTTTTATTATACCCAGTCACTTGATTTGATACAAGTATATATACACGCAATTAAAACAAGTTTTGAACAATATATCGCGTTCATTTATCCCCACTCATTCTTGAACCAAAATGTATTTTACAGACAGTTATTACTGTCATACTAGTATATGGCTAATAAATAGTATATGTCATTGTGTGTTATTGTCTAAAAGGTATTAGATGTTTGTGTGTTGGTCCATAACAAATCGCTTGGTTGGCACGACTCTTGTCTAACAAAAGACACATGGCGAGAGATACATAACAACGTGGTGACTCTAGGACGAGTTTCTCACACCAATTACCACAGAGTAAGTACGTTAGACCCCCACGAAGTAACTTTGCTTTGTGCATTTAGATTTCAAACAGACACGTGTTTGTAGTTTTTCTTTACAAACAGTTGCCACTGCGTGAACGAAACTATTTCGAAATCGTGTGCCAAGACTTCTTCCAATATTACTAGAGGTGGGAAGGGATCTGAGGGTTTGGGGAGATGGAAGTAAATACTGAATACTGCGGGCAAGAACGAAAGAGGAAAGGATGGTGGATAGCATCACACATTCCAAAAGTTAATTCCTGAATATATCACAAGGGAGTTTAAGTATTTAAAACTTTAATGATAAAAATATTATTTGTCATAGTGTTTTGTGTGGAAAACTAACTCAACAGCAGTGTGCTTGAGCTTATTCTCATTTGAGTACCAACATAGGTTATACCATAATCATCATGACCACAATCATTATTAATATCATCATCCTCATCATAATCATCGACATCATCATCAGCAGCAACATCACAGTCATCCTCATCATCATCACCACCGTAACTACCACCACCACCACCACCACCACTACCAGCAGCCCCCAATCCATTACAATCATCATATTATCATCGTCATCGCCATCATCTTGATCATGATTACTAGAATCGTGACTTTCTTGGCCACCATCGTCGTTGTCGTCGTAGTCGTTGCCACTACCATTGTCATCATCATTATCATGGCCATTATCAGAATCATCGTCGCATTATCAACTCCAAGCGCAGCAGTTTACGATTCAACAAGATCTTTTCATCAAATCATTTTCTCAAAAATAAAAAAGAAGGAACAAAAACACCCGAAGAAAGCCCAACTTTTATTTTGTAACTGTCTACTCTGTTTTGCTATTTAATACAGCGAGAACGTAGAAAGAGTTAAAAAGGCACACAAACAAAACAAACGACCACGGTTACGTATTGCTACCTAAACCAACACAAATACACGATACGTGATACGTATCTGTCAAAACCTCATCCATCAGCTCCTCCAGCGAAGGAGCGTCATCTCACACGAGAATGCTGATGCTAAGGAAATCCACCGCCACGCCACGCGGGAGTCAGTCTTTGTCTTACAGTTCTGCTGGGCATAGTTTTCGCCAAAACATGAGAGACTCATTTAGTGGGTTTGGCTAATGTTAACGATGTTAATGCGATACGGATTGTTTGTCGTGTTTGTATTTTCTGATAGTAATCTTTATTTACTTACGACAAGGAATAACAACAGAGGCCTGGTGGTGGTCTGTTGTGATGTTGATGTTGTTGTTGTTAATGATGATGATGGTAGTGGTGGTGGTGGTAGTGATGAAGATGATGATGATGATGATGGTGGTGGGGGTAGTGAAGATGAGATGATAATGAAGTACAACAAGAAGAAAAGAAGCAGATGATGATGATGATGACGGCAATGACGACGACGACGACAAAGAAGAAGATGATGATGATAACGATGGTTGTGATGATGATGATGATGATGATGTTGATAATGACGACCATGCTATTAATTTCGTCTTTATTTTCTTGATAAACACCACCCCACCCCACCCCACCCCCACACACGGTGATATTTAAGCTACAAGTATCTTACGTTTATCGATTATAACACTAAATCAAGTCGCGGTATATCTTGTCCTGTTTAATGGAAAAATGTTTGTAAAAGATCTCTTGATGCTAAATGGCCATCGGAACCTTTGCGGTAGCAGCAAGGTTTTTCTCTCACTAACTGATTTATATCTGAACGTACTTGTTGTTTTTATTTATCCGAAGACTATGGTCTTTGTTTTTAAACGCAAGACAAAATTGTTCTGACAGACATGTATGGTTATAATGGTGAAGAAACACTAAAGTCAATTCCATATTAACCGATGAAATCATATTATTGTCTTTTCACAATCGGCGATTCTCGTACGAGGCAATCGTACCGTGTGGCGTCGCCTTAACCCGGAAAGTCTTTACACGGCTCAATAGGGAGGTGTAAGACTACTACACCCACCCATCTACACACGCACGAGTACTCGTACACGTACGTACACACACACATACACCATTCCACACACACACCATTCCACACACACACCATTCCACACACACACACACACACATACACACACACACACATACACTCTCTCTCTCTCTCTCTCTCTCTCTCTCTCTCTCTCTCTCTCTCTCTCTCTCTCTCTCTCTCTCTCTCTCTCTCTCTCTCACAGCAAATTACTAACCGTTAACCCATGTTTTGAAAAGACAACTCAAATAGCTGACACGTGTGCCCAGGACAGCGTAGTTCAACCATAAGTTGATATACTAGTAAGCACGATCATTAATAAATTAAAATGAAAACACGTCAAACATTAGTTCCGTGGTTCGCCGATTCGCTTACCGATTCGCTTGCTTACACTATAATCCCTAACTCAGTGGTACCATAAACCATCCATAGTATACACCCGGTCGTCCAATAAATCATAATTTAAGATATGCATCGCTTTGAAATTTCAAGTCTATATATTTACAAATATCTTCTTCATATTTACTTTATATTCCGTGTTGCTTCGGTGAGCTCACACAGTGGAAGAAATTCAGTAAACTCAGTTAACTGTTGCATGTTAATAAATGATTGAGGTCACGCTGAAGTCATAACCACTCGTTGTACTCGGAGCGGAGATAGACCCATTCAAATCCCTGCGCTTCGCTATTGTTGACTAGTTGTCAAGATAGTAGTAGCGGTCATCTCTCACAATGGACAAATGACCTTACGCAAGGGGAGGAGAAACACCCCGCGGTGTCGCCCGACCCACGATGGCACGTGCTCCGAGGGGGTGGATTTTTGGCGGTTAAAGATGACATAACGCCTGCCAGTGGCGGACGACAGCGCCGAGACATTTGTCACTGTTTGTGGCATCCACAGCGCAATGCGGATTAGAAGTAAAAGGGTGGACGGATTAGCGCGAATGATTCACCGACTTGTTCAGTATCAGTTGAAGCCACTTGAACGGGTATCAGTTTTCAAAAAAATTGTCTCATCTTCTTTGATGACAAGTATGCAAATGCGAATCCAACAGCGGTTTCAAGTACCCAGACAACAGATATCTCTGTTGTAGGTACACAGTTGTGTAGCCAGACACGTAACACACCAGAGAACGGATTCACCCGCGGAGTTCTCGGAGGATGTGCCCAAGACAGTCGTGCTTGAACCTCCAGCGGATGGAAACAGGAGGCAGGTGGTTGCTTGATTGAAAGATTGACCGAGCGATTTACCAGCTGAGCCTCTGTTATTGTTTAACGACAAAACTAGAGCACATTGATTCATTAGTCATCGACTATTTGATGTCAAACACGTGATCATTTACATAGTCTTCAAAGGAAACCCATTATATTTTTCCATTAGCAGCAAGGCGTCTTTTATAAGTATTTTCCCCAAAACAGAACAGCACACATTACGACCTTTTTTAATATACCAATTGTTGGCAACCTTTTTTTTTTATTAATTTTTTTTTTTTTAAATAAAAAAATCAGAGAATGCTTCGATCACGTGCGTTTGATCCTCGGACCCAAGGCCTTCTGGTGATGGGTTCTACAGAATGACCTAGATCACGCTGTCCTTCACCACACAGAACAGCAAATCATGATTCAAGGTACTAGTAGTTGGTACTTAGAAGAGATATAAGCCAGGCTCAGGCTGTGTAAACTAACACGCCGACGCTGGTCAGCGCGACTCTTGCGACTTACGACGGGTGCGCTGATATTAACAACTAAAGAGTTATACGATGAGAACTGAGTAAGAGCAAAAGACTAGCAACTGGACAGTCATAGAAGTCATGACTTCAGAAAGATGGCTAACCTTGTGCTGGTAGTTGGTAGTCGTGAAATTATAAACGGTATATCAACCTGTATTTTTCCTCAATCTCAATATGGGCTAATTCCTTTTGTGATTGTGTGTGTGTGTTGGTGTGTGTGTGTGTGTGTGTGTGTGTGTGTGTGTGTGTGTTTTAAACTAAATGACACAGCTAAAGATAATGTTTGTGTTTCGTTTGGCGTGCGGTATATATTTTTAAAGTTAGCTAATATCGTTTGAAGTTTATGTTTATCAGAAAATACAGTTCCTTTTTTCTGGCTGTTTTTCTGTGTTCGGGGAATCAAGAACCAAACAACGCCTATCAAGGCAAAATAGGACAAGACAAAATAAAGAAAATAATAATAAAATAAAGTAAAATAAAATAAATAAAAACAGACCAGGTAAGAGAATCGACCCTTGAACCTACCGCACCTAACAGTGTGTATACTATCAAATCATTTTGTTTTGGTTTTTTTGTTGGTTTGTTTAACGACGCACTCAACACATTATTATACGGTTATATCGGCGTCGGAACTATCAAATCAAATCCCATAGACGACAATAGTAACATATGTGGCTAAAACTCATACCTGCAACGTATCAATCAACATAAACGCCACGAATATAAATACTACCACCCCTCACACTTCAAGTGAACCGGAGAAAATTGGGGGTCAAACTGCTCGGTTCTGAGATAACGGGTAGCATTTATGACTACCCTAGTTCCGCACAAAATACGAGTACTTTTTTTACAGGTACCCCATACATGTTTCAAGCTGACACATTGGTACTAGTTACAATTACGGTTATATCGGCGTCGGACATATGGTTATGTCGAGAAAAAACCCCAGTGGTTAGCTGACGGGGATCGATCCTAGACCGACCGCGCATCAGGCGGGCACTGTACCACTGGGCTATGCTGCCCGCTCATTGGTACTAGATGAAATAAAATTGCATATTTCTTTTACCCAGATGAAACTATTATTTTTTACAACCAACACTCTCACATTTGTAAGCAATCACAGGACTTGTGGTGTTCGCTTCTCCTCGAACTTTGACCTAGCCGGTTTAGTACTACCAACAGAAACGCTTCTCTACAGATAAATATTCATTTGTGTAAAGTGTTCTTTACAATCACTGCTACAAATGTGGACATGTTCCGTTAGGTTCTACAATTGTTCAGAACTTCTAATGCGTTTTGTTACTGATCCGGACCGAACAATGTTTGCTTTGCCATCTGTTACGTCCAAATTGATCAAGATAAGTTTGTCAAGCTGTTGACACTGGAAGCGCATCACGGTCGTATCCAGTTGTGGATAACGCGCGAATCCCATCACAAAGCGACACATTAGCAAGACAATAAAAACGCCAGACCATGCATTATTTCTCTAAAAAAAAAAACGAAATAAAAAAGGGAGAATATGTTATATGTTATTTGGATACAAAAAACACTGTCCCACGACAAGTATATTAGAGTCCGTGCTACTGATTTAAAATGATGCACCTGGAACCTAGATACGAAAGTATCTTACTACTGTTACCGGCTTCGGTGGTGTCGTGGTTAGGCCATCGGTTTACAGGCTGGTAGATACTGGGTTCGGATCCAGTCGAGGCATGGGATTTTTAATCCTGATACCGACTTCAAACCCTGAATGAGTGCTCCGCAAGGCTCAATGGGTAGATGTAAACCACTTACACCGACCAGTGATCCATAACTGGTTCAACAAAGGCCATGTTTTGTGCTATCCTGTCTGTGGGACGCGCAAATAAAAGATCCCTTGCTGCCAATCGGAAAGAGTAGCAAGATATCTTTTAACACGGAACAACACGCACGACAAATTTTGATATGCCAGTTGTGGTGCACTAGTTGGAACAATGGGAATACCCAATCAAAGAATGGGCCCACTGAGATGGTTCGAGGCTTTTACCGACTCGTCTAGATATTGACGTTCCCTTTAACATCCGACGCCATATAACCGTAAAATAAAATGTGTTGAGTGTGTTGTTAAATAAAACATTTCCTTTCCCTTTAACAATGCACATCTATGATTTATTCGGTCAGGGTTCTTTCTTCTTCTTTTTTTTCTTCTTCTTTTTTTTTCGTTATTTTTTTCGTTTTTAATTTTCTGTTTTATTTGTTATGGTCATGGTACTGCGTTCCACTCCCCAATCAGCAGTCACGCATCACACGTAGAACATTACCAATTCGCGGTGTGATATCGTACCTCTATATTTAGCCTATGTCGATTGTCGTCATAACACTGTCAAAAATGTTCCGCCCGGTGAATACAAAAACGTTTTCCTCTAGCCCGAGTCTTGCTGCTTGACGATAACAATGCCGTAAAGAAGCCGGACCGACATGTGTAGTGGTGTAGTCGGAGTTTTTTCCGTCACGGGAGAACGACGGTACAAGTTTCGGGACATAACGCTACGCTATTCTCATGTCCGACACGTCAAGAGAACATAGGCATGCCTGCTCCGCACAGGAATTGTGTAGTGTTACAAAGAACGCCATCGGTATATAGTGGTTGATTTCACACAACTGTGGAATTAGTGTGTACCTTACAATGACGTTACATTGGAGGTTCCGTGGTTTTATAACTTCACGAACATACACGAAGAATACACAATTTGTTCTCCAATACAACTTTATATCGCCATTGTTATCAGTACAGCTGTTACTGCTTCTACTGTTATCACTACAACTACTACTACTACTACAAAAACATCGTCTACTAGTATTATTATTACTATTAGCACTACTATCACTCTCCTAAGCTGCTACTGCTAATACTACTACAACAACAACTACTACTACTACTACTACTACTATTACTATTACTAATATTACAACTACTACTACTTA
>JAECMU010021028.1:15992-30445 GCA_016106625.1 Dracogyra subfuscus
GTAGTAGTAGTAGTAGTAGTAGTAGTAGTAGTAGTAGTAGTAGTAGTAGTAGTAGTAGTAGTAGCAATAGTAGCAGTAGTATCAGCAGTAGTAGCAGTAGTAGCAACAGTAGTAGTCGCAGTAGTAGTTGTAGTAGTAGTAGTAGTAGTAGTAGCAACAGTAGTAGTAGTAGCAGCAGCAGAAGTAGTAGCAACAGTAGTAGTTGTTGTAGCAATAGTAGTAGCAACAGTAGTAGTTGTTGTAGCAATATTAGTAGTAGTAGTAGCAGCAGCAGTAGCAGCTTAGGAGAGTGTTAGTAGTGGTAATAGTAATAATAATACTAGTAGACGTACAGACTCAGACAGACAAACATTATATTCTTTCAAAATCAATGCCGGCTTTGATATCATCTAGAAGACCCAGTACTGAACAATGCCTTGTTTAGGAGGAAGGTAATTATCTTCAGCCTGGGATAGTAACTGACTTCGATAGTTCGACTCAACCACAGTTACGAATCCCGCCATGCTTGGGTTGGCTAACTCTCGCAAGATATCGCTCCCGACGTGATGTGACTTTGATTATCCCCGCGCGGATTCAGCACCGACAGATGATCGGTTATTGGTGCAGCGTGACTTCAACCCGCAGAATCATTGTTATAAATATTATCTTATTAGTCCGCTGTCTGTATGTCTGTCTGTATGTCCGTCCGTTCGTTCGTCCACATAGAGTTTAACGAACGTTTTTTTTCACAATGGCTCATGATACGGAGTAGAAATTTAGTTTATAGTATTATTATTTGAAGTCAGATCAAGTTTGACTTTTATTGGGATTTTCCCATTTTTGATAGAGTTATGGCTCTTGAACTTAGGAGATATGAAATATGTGGGGTCTAGAAGGAGACATGTATTGCTTTTGCAATACTTTCAGAATGCTTGGTATAACTGTTGTATATACAGACTTTCTGGATCCGCCACTGGTTCCCCTCTAGGTACGGCTCCTGCAGAATTGAATCTACGAATCGACTCCATATATAAGCTTTTAGCATTTTATTCTCAACTACAGCTACATCACTTTAATGGTTTTAAAGTACGTCGATCGCATTTACGAAACCATCACAATTTATCCCGCTGTGTTAGAGGTGCCTGCATCTTGTACAGAATGCCGCAACGCGAACACAATGCTGGTCCGAAGTGTTTCCCCGTCTCGCCTGGATGAAACGACTTCCTTGGTAACCAGCCACTAACTGCCAAACCGGACAAATATTCCGGAATTATCAAACTTTCCAAAATCCTGGCTTTCCCGAACTCGCTTGTCTCGTTGGCAGACCGGAAATCCAGCACTATACCTCGATCGATGAGGATCCGTTTAAAATTAACGTTTATTGCTTTAGTTGTTCATCTAGCATTCTGTGGTCGGCTGCTACGTTACAGCGCCGTCTGCTTCACTAGTGATTCCCCCAGCCAGAGCCGGTTTTATAAGAGAGCCAGAGGCCCCCACCCACCCCACATCCCCACCCCACACACTAAGGACTTCCTTTATTTAAAAAATGTAATAATTATCAAATTAGTTCATTTCTTATATTTTATTTGTCATGTAATTTAATGTTTATGTTGAGATGCCACCGAAACCTTAAGTGCCGCGGGCTCCTGCCTTGCCCCCCTCCCCCACCCCCACCCACCAAAGGTCTAAATAGAAGGCCCTGCCCCCGGCAGCTAATCCTACTGTGGAGACCCATACACGTGTGTTGATTTTAACAAGGCTGGCGATGATGATGATGATGATGATGATGATGATGATGATGACGTCGATGTTTATGACTGATGATGATGATGATGACTGGTGATTTTGGTGTTGAAAATGATAATGTTGGTGTTGATTTTCTTGTGTCGTTGTTGTTGATGCTGCTGTTGATGATGATGATTTTGTTGATGATGTTTATTACTGTTTGCAGGGTGGGGTTTTTTCCCAGTTAAAACATATGATCCTCAACTTGACTATTAAAGTTTGGTTGAAAACAAAAACGAACCCCTTTCAAAAATGATTGACGAAGTCTAGGATGTTGATGTTAATGATATTGATGGCGGTGGTGGTAGTGAAGGTGGTGGTGATGATGACTGTGGTGGTGGTGATGATGATGATGATGATGATGATGATGATGATGATTAATGTACCATGGACTTATGTCATTGATCTCAGTGGACAGAACTATTAGGTTATTTTCCGTTCCAACTAGTGCTCCATTTTGTTAGTATGTACAATCCTGCATATAAAATGTCACATGCTGCTGATCTGTAGTGTCGAGATCAGCTGCAGGTTTCTTTTCTATCTCAATTTGTAGATCAAGAATCGGCCGTTTCAAATATTTAAATTTTGTGTTGAATTATGAACATTATGCTGTGACATCATCGACATGACAAATATCATAATTGGTTTATTAATTTACTTTAGAACAAATGATTAATTTTTAGAAATGTTATTTTGGCATAGCCTGTTAGACTCAACACCATTCTAATACAGCCAATTGCTCTTTTGCTTTAAGTCTGATGAATTAGGGAGTTCTAAGGATTTGGATGTAGCCAAACATTCATAACATCGCCACTCCCATCTCCAGTACGTCTTTTGCGTGGCAATCCAAAATGTACATCTGTGTATCTACAAATCAGAGTTCTCAAGACTGCCCACAATTTGTTTTTAAAGTTCCGGTCCTGACCTTGTTTTTGACAATGTGAGACCTGTGATCGCTGTAACGTTCATTCAGTGATGAAATACACCCTCCTACCAAACTGCTATTGCGAACTTTATACCAAAAAAAGAACAACAACAAAAAAAAATCCCCAGAAAGGTCAAATCAATTTAGTTTTGATTATGTAGTAGAATTTTAAATTATAAATTGGGCGATCCTGACGTTGCCATGGCATTTACAACTGTCAAACGTGATACGTGAAACGGCAAAGCGTTTGGACTGGATGTAATCCAAATGACAAACTATCGGGCCGGTACGTTCTCGACGTTATCATTAAATACCCTTCTCTCCACATGAAAACCGCTAATTTGCTCGCTCCCCCTCAGGTCATAACTGACTGGGTCCGCCCCTTCTGTCCACACAGATGGTCCCGCCGGGGTCGTGACGCGCACGCGAATCTCGCGACTTGCACGAGCAGATGCTTGGTGCTGAACACGGCGATATCTCGAGCCCTGCGCCGTACGAATAATACCGACCTTGTTGATGTAGTTGTTAAAGTTAAAAGTTTGTTTTATTTAACGACACCACTAGAGCAGATCGATTAATTAATCATCAGCTATTGAATATCAAACAGTTGGTAATTCTGACTCGTAGTCATCAGTGAAAACCGACTACATTATTTATTTTTCTAATGCAGCAAGCGATCTTTTATATGTATTTTCTCAGAGCCAGGATAACACATACCACGGCCTTTGTTCAGTTGTGGTGTAGTCGTTAAGCCATAACATTTATAGATAGTAGATACCGAGTTTCAACGCAGAGTTAGCCTTGAAAGCTTGGTTGAGGGACTTCTTTCTTGTCTAACGATTATCCCACAGTGTCTGTTCTGTGGAGAAAGCCCAGATAGATGATTTGTACGTATATTATCCAGGAAAGCGTGCTTGAAGATGAACTGGATATAAGCACGACAATAAAATTAGAATGAAAAGAAAAATATGAATATTTATTATGAAATTCACCCACGCTGTCCTGGGCACATATTTCAACTCTGGCCTGGTTGTCAGGGATCTATCTCAATCGGAAGTTCTTGCATCGTAGGATCGAACCATCTCAGTGAACTCATTCTCTGGTTGTTGTTTTGTTTTTCCTTCGCATCCCAACCACTGCACCATGACTGATATATTAAAGGTCGTGGTATGTGCTGTCCTGTCTGTCGGAAAGTGCATATAAAAGATCCCTTACTATTAAGTTTAAAATTAACCCAAGCTTCCCTTTTCTCTGTCGATGAACCGTTCCAAAACGCGCAAAAATTAATTCAAGAAATGTGCGCAATATTGTACTTTTTGCTTCATCCTACGGGATATTCAAAATTTAATGACACCAAAATTTCTCCCGCCCGCTATTAATCTAGATGGGGCCGCTGGTTCCTTCTCTTACCAACCCCACCCTTTTATTGTCCTGGACGGAAGAGCCGACCCAGGCCTGCACCTGAGCCCATGATAGGCGTGCGCTACAACAGCTTGTGCACATAAAAACCTATGACCTGATCTGACCCGACCACCAATGGAAAAATGTAGCGGGTTTTTTTTTATCAGACTTTGACATTAAATTGCCGGTGATTAATAAATCAATGTGCTCTGTGCTATCACGTGTGTGCCGTGCTTATTCATACTTACTTGACATAGTAATTTATTCTGATTCATTTCAGTTCAACTTATTTTTGTGCTTCTATCCAAATAAGGTTCAAGCACGCTGTCCTGGACGCACGCCTCAGCCATTTGGACTGTCTGCCTAGGACATTGGGTTAGTTATTATTTGGTTAGTGGTTCGTGAAAGAGAAGAGGGTGTAGTGACCAACTGAGCCCCTAAGACCACGTTCTGGGTTGGAGCCGGTACCAGGCTGTGAATTTTGTACCCACCAGCGTGTAGTCCAATGACTTCACCACTGCGCCACCGAGGATAGTTCCGAAGGATCCTCCACCTCAGTGTGAGCACTGTCAGTGTACCCTGACGGTTCGCTAGATTTACCTCCACCTCAGTGTGAGCACTGTCAGTGTACCCTGACGGTTCGCTAGATATACGGAATCGTCTCTTATTTGGGCTGTCTGTTTCGATTCAGCCAATTCACAAAGCATCCTATTTGCAAATATTTTAGCATTTCACTGCGAGATCGCAAAGTTGCGAGAGTTTGATGAATTAGGCCCCTGAACTGTTCAAAACTTCAAAAGCCGATGCATTCTTTTAGCAAGATCGAATCAGTCGATCAATCGGTCGGTCGGTTGATCGGTTGGTTTGTCGGTTGGTTCGGTCATTCATTCATTCATAAAATCAATCATTCATTCATTCATTCGAGTACAGAACCCGGGTAATCACCATGTTGTCGCGGCTTTCGTTTAGGAGTGTAGCTTCACGGTGCATTGTGTGATCGGTATATCAATATACTAGGATTCAAAGGCCGAATAATACGTATTACAATACATCTTACGTCGTTTGTTTACGTATTTCCACTCCGCTGTCATTCAGAAACCCCGATCTCTCAGATTCTATTTATTTTCTTAACTGTGTTCGTAGATGTGAAAAAAGGACGTGCATGTCATTATTCAATAAGCTTTAGTACACACAGAAGTTATCTTGATATATTATGCTTTGAATAATAAATTTCAATGTGTATCATGGATTTTCTTTATTCTGTTACAAACATTCATTAAAATCGGTTGACGTTGCTTTAACTAATATTCATGTATTATGATACGTATCGTGACTCCAGAAACCCATCATAATCCCCATCGTTACTTTATTCATTTTCTTTATTATCTTCTTTCTTTCTTTCTGTCGGATCGATCCCCGTCAGCTAACCACTGGGTTTTTTCTCGACATATCCATATGTCCGACGCCGATATAGCTGTATTATAATGTGTTGAGTGCGTCGTTAAACAAACAACAACAAAAAATAATAATAAAAAAAAAATATTTCTGTCTTTCTATCCGTTGTTCTTATATCTTTTTGAAAACAAAAAATGTTTTTTTATCGTTTCGATTTCACCGTGAACTTATTTTGAAGTTTTGACGAAATATTGATTTATTTTTATATATACTTTACCTGCGGAAGTTGCATTTGGCATGTAGCTCTTTACGTTGTGTTCTTATAATTTTTATATTGATGTTGATTATCAATCCATTCAGGTATTTATCTTCGTTTATTATTGCATTGGTGTGTCGTTAAACATTCATTCATTCGGGCGGGACGTAGTCCAGGCATAAAGCGTTTACCTGATGTGCGATCGATCTAGGATCAATCCCTATCGGTGGTCCCAGTAAGCTACTTTTCTTTCCAGCTAGTACACTACGACTGGTATATCAAAGGCTATGGTATGTACTATCCATCCTGTGAGATGGTGTATATAGAACATCCCTTGGTACCAATAGAAAATGTAACGGGTCTTCTCTCTTAGACTATATGTCAAAATTACCAAAAGTCTGACACCAAACAGTTGATTATTAATAAATCAATGTGTTTTAGTTTAACTCATTCATTTATTCGTTCTTTTTAAAGTTCACTGACTGCAGAAAACCAAGATGTTAGTACCAGGGTTGGGGCCTTTGTATCGTTACCTTACAATCATGTCCTGACACGTATTCAACGTTAATCAAACAGTAATAATGAACGTAGATACATTAAAAACATATATTAATTCTTTTATGGAGTTAACAGAAAATCTGAAAATAAAAAACAAAACGATAAAGGGAAGGAAAGAAGGAAAGAAAGAAAGAAGGAAAGAAGAATAAGAATGAATTTAAAGAATAAATTTCGAAATGGAAATTGGAACATTCATCATCATCTTCCTCTTCTTCATCATCATCATCATCCCCACCACCACCCGTTCGTTCGTTCGTTCGTTCGTTCGTCCGTCCGTCCGTCCGTTCATTCATTCATTCATTCGTTAATTCATTCATTCATTCATTCATTTTTTGTTTCTTTTCATCTTCTTCTTTGACCTGAACGGACCATAAACTCTTTTATGCGACGATAACAACATTCTGGTACATAACGCTGTGTATTCAGTTCCATACGGGTAACTTTCACACGGATAACTTTCACACAAACGACGAAACCATGAGTTGTAAAACACGTCATTCATTTGCCGCCGTTTAAACATAGCTTATCTGGAGTTGTTATTTATTTATGTTAAACAACGACAAGCCACATTAATCCAAACGAGAATACAAGGTTTGGACACATTTAAGAAAGGAAAATAATATTTAGTTTAGCCAAACACCAAGGTTATTAGGTTTTGAGCCTATGATAATTATGGCATTTGGTTTGTTTTATAAGACCAAATCATGTTAAACAAATATTTATATTACTTTCAGGCTAGCAACTGTATGGCTGGCTGCATTTTTCGTTGCGCATTATATTTTTAGTAAATGTCTTAATGATTTAACGAAAAGGAAAACACTTAATTGTGAATTTATTGATTATATGAAAACATTTCCTCAAACCAACATGAATTATTTATGGTCTAAACTGCAAGACTAAAGGGATAGTTATAAGATTGTAAAACCTATTAGAGCAATATTTGTTGACATGTTTAACGTCATGTTAAATATTAAATAATAACTGATTAGCAAATCAGACGTGTGTGTATTGGTGTCAAACAGGGAACTACAATCTCCGATATGTTTTCTTAATACTAGTTGTACATGTATCTGTATTACGTTCTTCGTAACCTAGCAATAACCTACCAAATGCATAAAGACATATTTTCTGATTTTTGTTTCAATTTGCCTTAATATTCTAGTAGTTCTTTTTTTTTTCTTCTTTTTTATTGAATTTAATTTTATTGTTTATTTGTTGTTTTTCTAAATCTGGATAATTATGCTACGATGTGTCTTTGTTTTAGAACTATAAACATTTGTAATATGAATGTATCAATATTCATAATCATATTTTGTTTAATTTAATTTAATTTTATTCATTTACTTCACTAAAAACATGTTTAAATCATTACATGCAGCAATAAAAGAGTGTTTATATTTCTGGAAGCTGAACAATAGGTGTACTATTTAACAATTTTTAATCACATGACTGACACACTGCACATCAAGGCTGTTACGCACTGGCAAACGGGTGGCTTGCACTTCTTTGCCGCGCTTCATTCAACATGGACGTCAGCACTCTCAGCGTGCGGCAACCCCATTCAGTTTTCACACTGCAATATTCGTGATTTATTTATGTTTAATCGTCTATGAAAAACTGTGATGTTTCCATTGAAGCAAAACATCCGGAAAACACCAACAATGGCATCTTATAGCACATTCTTTAGTGATATCGATAATTTAGTAATGCTGAAAATGGTTCCTGTCGAAGGTCTTTTTTTTTTTGTTTAGTTTTTTTTTTTCACTATGCATTCAATCAGCAGACCTGCTAAATTAAAGGATATTTTATTATTTCTGTATGCGAGTAATAATAGCTTGGCAACGAACAAGGTGAAACTTCACTTATTTATTTATTATTTATTTATTTGTGTTTTTCTTTTAATAACTTTGGATGAGAAATAACGAAGAAGGCAGGGTCATGACACAGCAATATATATCTTATATATCTTTAAACTCTGTTGTTGTTGTTTTGGGCAAATAAATAATTATATGCCGTAAGGTATAAGGAAATTGTTTCTCCTACAGGAAGGTGCATGTTTTTTTGTTTTTTGTTGAACGTAGGTGGGTGGTTTCTTCACTTGATCATGTGTTAGACACCAACTAATCGTCGTTTAAAATGTGCCCGGATGCCACTCAACGAATATTCCTTTCCTTTAGAATATTCCCATTCGCGTCTGTAGGAAATTGTCTAGGGGGCTCTAGAATGTCGAGGGACGTTTTAAGGGGGTCGGGTCACGTTTCCGCGGAAGGTGGATTGAAGTTTTGAAGCTAGTAACTAAACCACTGCTAGAGGACACTCTAGATACCAAATAATATATCATCAGACGAGTGTGCAGACATGTTTGTGGGGGAGGGGGGTCTAGGCTGTGGCGACTGAAGTTTATGGTGGGGGTCCAAACATGCTCCCTTTGCAAAATATATTGAGAAAAAAGAAAATGTTCTTGAGCAGGAAAAGATTTCGACCTCCGAAACTTCCTCCCGTCTGATCTTTTCTTGTTGATTTTTAAGATGATTGCACTCCACCAAAATGTGGCAAATGTAATGTAGTGAAGTACACACTGGCGGTGCTCACACTGAGGTGGAGGATCATTCGTCAGAATAGACAGACATACAGACAGACAGATAGTTTATTAAAGTCTCACCTCATTACAACAAAATAAAAATACAACATATACATACAATCAATAAAAATAATAAAATTGTAATGAGCCACTCTATAGATGCATGAGTTAAATAAGTAAGACACAACACAATTTCACAACAGCGCAATGGTCGTGGTAGGTAGATCGCGATGGTCGTAGTAGGTAGGTAGATAGATAGGTAGGAGGTAGGTAGGTAGATAGGTATGTAGGTACGTATGTAGGTATGTAGGGTAGGTAGGTAGGTCGTGGTAGATAGGTAGCTAGGTAGGACCTGTTTTAGGGCTCAATCAAATTGAACGAGACGCGGCGCCAGCTACTAACATTAAAATGCACTATTTCCAATGAAGGAATTAAAGATTGTCTGTTATTTCTTTTACATTCATCAGAGTATGAACACAAAAAAATCATCCGCAAACTGTGTAAATCGGCGACGCCGTTCTCACATAAATTTTCGGATGATGTTTTGTAGTTGTTCATACCCAGATGAACGTAAAAGAATTAACAGACAATATTTATAATTAAATTCGAAACATACTTACTAATAATAACACTAAAAGTCTGTATTTTATGTTAAATTATTTTTTGTGTTGAGAACCATAACGCTCAATAAGACAAATTACCAATATAAAATTACGTCATCAGGTATGACGTTCCCTGACGACGTTGTGGGGTTTTTTTTACATTCATCGAGAATTGAACAAACTCCCGTTGCTACGGATGACGATATAATTTGTAATGAATGTATCGGAAATGTCATTATTTTACACTGGGTATAAGCACGAATAAAACTATACATGAAAAAAACAAAACAATGCACAGTGCACGTGGCGAAAACCGGACACTGGCGGATCCAGAAAATCCACTTAGAGGTCACAATGACATGAGGCGGAATGCCAATGGAATTTTGGGGAGATTTGGAGAGGATCTATATCTATGCCATATAGTGGTCAAGACTATTACAATCCGAGACAACCAATAGTACATATTGTTAAAGAACCAAACTTGAACCATTTTCACCTTGCAATAAACTGCAATTATCTGATATGACAGATAATTCTAAATAAGTGCAAAATAAAACTGAGATTCATCGCACTTCTACGACCATGTTCCATTTCACCCTACTCGATTCTAAATGCTGTGTTTCTTCGTCTTACTTATTGTCGTGGTTATGTCCAAGTAAGGTTCAAGCACACTGCCTTGGACGCCCATCTCAGCTGTATGTGTGTATGTATGTATGTATGTATGTATGTATGTATGTATGCCCACAAATGACTGTCAGGTCAGCTGTCGGGAATTAACGTGCTTATATCAATTTAATGTTCAAGCACGCTCGTTGCGAGCACGATTTCTGACTAGGGCCAGAAACTGTGATCACAACGAGAGGGGTGGGGAGAGTATTAGTAAAAAAACACAAATTAAATTTTAAAAAAACCAAAAAACAAAAAAACGTTTATACATTTGATTAGATAAAAATACTAATTAATGGTTAAATAAACTTTATTTACACGGAAGTTAAAAAGTGTTTATACAAAGGGTTAAAAAGGGTTTCTACAAATGATTACGTAAAAAAGAAGAATATTGACAGCTATTTGGGCTGTCTATTTATAGAGAATTAGAACGATTTCCGCTTGCTATTATACGAAAAAATGCGAATGTTTAAATATTGGCTAAAACTTGGTAGCTCCAGTAAATCAGTTTTACAAGCTATGAGTTTGGAGATACTTGGTTAATGAATATTAAACAGTGGGCAGGACGTAGCCCAGTGGTACAGCGCTAGCTCGATGTGCGGTCGGTGTGAGATCGATCCGCGTCGGTGGCCCCATTGCGCTATTTCTAGTTCCAGCCAGTGCACCACAACTGGTGTATCAAAGGCCGTGGTATGTACTAACCGGTCTGTGGGATGGTGCATATAAAAGATCCCTTGCTGCTAATCAGAAAGAGTACGATAGCGACAGCGGGTTTCCTCTCTCAATATCTGTGTGGTCCTTAACCATATGTCTGACGTCATATAACCGTAAATAAAACGTGTTGAGTGCGTCGTTAAATAAAACATAAAACAAGAATTAGATACGCATGGATTAAGTTATATATGGCAATCGACCGATATACATATTAGCTATTATCATATAATTAAACAAAAAATATGTGATGTATTTAAGCAAAAGTGCTACAGTACAATAATCGCCAAAGAGATTACTGTATCAGCATTTATTAAAAGGATATAAACAAAACTAACTGACTCAATTTTTTTTTTTAAAGGTGTGCACAAAGATTAAATATTGTAGCTGGCAGATACAAATATACCGAGAGGACACAAAGGATATGCACATTATGTAACATTAATAAAACTGAGGATGAGTTTCATTTTATCCTTTCGTGTCCACGATATGAAATATTAAGAAATAATTGTATTTAAAAAAAAACTGTTTCAGACATTCAAGTGTCTTGAAAATGCTACTCTTGATGACTGAAAACAATAAGGAGGTAAATAATGTTGGCAAATTCTTACTACAGGCGAACTGATTTAGAAAAGGTAATTATATGTATTAGTTGTTTGTATGGATTTGTCTGCAAGTCACTCTCCTCCATTGTTCCGCACTATTATATATAATGATGTTATCATTGTTAGAATGTTCAAGTTGTAAAAACTGAACGGGGAAAAAAAAAAAAAAAAAAAACATTGTCCAAGACACTTTGTTAGTTGTTAGTGGTTAATGAGAAAGAAGTCAGTGTAGTGATCTTACTCCTACTGGGATGCGAAACCAGTACCTACCAACCTTAACTTCAATGATTTCTTTAATCCAGCGGGCAGCATAACCCAGTGGTACAGTGCCTGCCTGATGCGCGGTCGGTCTAGGATCGATCCCCGTCAGCTAACCACTGGGTTTTTTCTCGACATAACCATATGTCCGACGCCGATATAACCGTACTTATAATGTGTTGAGTGCGTCGTTAAAAAAAATATCTTTAATCCTTAAATATTAAATATATAAACATAACCGCAGCTTTAGCATCTGTAGTAAACTATTTTTATTTTGTAGTTTTTTTTTTTTTTAAGTGTTTTATTTAACGACGCACTCAACACATTTTATTTACAGTTATATGACATCAACCATATGGTTAAGTACCATACAGATGAGAGAGGAAATCCGCTGTTGCCATTTCATTAGCAGCAAGGGATCTTTTATATGCACCATCCAACAGACAGGGTAGTATATACAACGGCCTTTGATATACCAGTCGTGGTGCACTGACTGGAATGAGAAATAGCCCAATGAGCCCACCGACGGGGATCGATCCCAGAACGACCGACCATCGAGATAGCGCTGTACCACTGGGCAAAGTCCCTCCCCTTTTTAAAAGAACCGGGACGGGATATTGCTCAGCCGTCGTAGGATCGAACCCAATTGGTGGACCCAATCCTTATTGGCTGTTATCCCGTCCCACCCAGTGCTCTGCGACTGATATATCAAAGGCCGTGGTATATATTGTCCTGTGTGTTGAAAGTATAGGAAATGCAACTTGCTGCTAATGAATAAATGTAGCGTGTTTTCTATAAGATGATCAAATGTTTAACATCCAGTAACCGATGATTGATTCATTACTGTGGTCTAGTAGTGTCTTTAAACAAAACAGACGTTAAGGTTTTTTAAAAGACACTTGCAACAGTTACTATTCGACAGATGAAATTTTACAAACGCAACATGCCAACAACAGAACACCACGCACGTCTATGCAACACGTGCCGTGCCCGGCAGCCATTTCACTCGACACACGTGGCGTCAATGTGTACACGTCACATCAGTGCAGGCCACGCACGTGAGTGTCCGCGCCATGTGCGGGATGGCATGTGTTTCACGCTTTGACATCGCCCCTGGTCAGATTTTCCTGGCAGGCCGATGTCTGCACTGGACACCACGTGTGTGCTACGCCAATAAGCAATGGTGTCATCTCTGGGCGATCACCAGTCAAGTTAATGGTAACGTGCAACAGACTCGATAGAATTATATATTTTTGTTAAGTATAAGGGCTTCTTTTTTATCATTATTATTATTTTATTTTTTTTTACTTTTTTTTTATTTTTTTTACTTTTTTTTTTACATATTTAGTTTCAATGTGAGTTCTGTGAGATACCTAAGTAGTACATATTGCATACTCCGATTATTATTTTTTTCTGTATTCTATTTGTTTTAACTGTCAATATATCTGATGGGTATTTCTCTACATTGCCCGGACTGTTGGTATTGATTTCGTAATGGTGCAATGACTTTGTTTAAACATCCTCGGAACTCTCTTGTACAGGGACCGGCCTCGGTAGCGTCGTGGTTAGGCCATCGGTCAACATGCTGGTAGGTACTGGGTTCGGATCCCAGTTTAGGCATGGGATTTTTAATCCAGATACCGACTCAAAACAATGAGTGAGTGCTCCGCAAGGCTCAGTGGCTAGGTGTAAAACACTTGCACCGACCTGTGATCCATAACTGGTTCAACAAAGGCCATGGTTTGTGCTATCCTGCCTGTGGGAAGTGCAAATAAAAGATCCCGTGCTGCTAATCGGGTTTCCTCTTAAAGGGACACACCCTAGTTTCAGTTCATGAAAATTAACTTTAAGTTTAGTTTAATTTACAAACCTGTAACACATTTTGATAAAGTTACAATTGAGTGAAACATGAGTCTTTGACTTTGAAATGGAGAAATACCCTCTAAAATAGAATAAAACTTGACTACATAACTGTTACTTCTCAGAGGCACGTGCCTTTTTTTAAATATGAGAATGCATTTTGTGATATTAAAAAACATCAGGATGACCAAAAACACTTCGAATGTACGGAAATGGATACTTTAAACAATAACATTTAAGTAAAGTATGATTTCAGTTATCAAAAAACGCCTCTGATAGCCAAAACTATGTCTTAGTGTTTAAAAACTAGGGTATGTCCCTTTAAAATCTGTCCTTAACCATACAGTATGTCTGACGCCATAGAACACATCTTATTCTCTTATACGGTGTTTCACTTTGTACACGCTTAATGCTTTTGTCGTTTTGCTTGAAAACGTAACGATTCAGATGAATTCCATGTCGTAAAGTTAAAAAATATCTCTGTACTACACAAATCAGGGACTTGAATACCAATACAAAGTGACAAACACATGACCATGTTATTTTTATGTTATTTTTGTTTAACGACGCTCTCAACACATTATAATTACGGTTATATCGGCGTCGCCCATGGGTTAGCTGACGGGGATCGATCCTAGACCGACCGCGCATCAGGCGGGCACTGTACCACTGGGCTATGCTGCCCGCTAACACATGACCAAATTACTGACGTATCAATAAATTATCGTCATGTATGTTTTCTTCTCTTTTTGAGTTGTTTTTAATTGACATGCTAATATTTCTGATAAAGTTGTTATTATATATATATATATATTTATTACCTCAGCGGGCACTCAGAACCGGGGAAATATAAATCATAATTTCCCTAGGG